>JYFJ02003642.1:0-39276 GCA_000934665.2 Catajapyx aquilonaris | reverse complement strand
ATAACACTGACCGACTTCCTTATTGTGATGGTGTCAGAACATGGTTGACAGGCAACCGTTGTTTACATTTTGGGACTGCTAATGTGTTGGGCATTGTAGCATTTTGTGGGAAGGAAACACTCAAGGTTCCTGCATAATATGAAAATCTATATAGTTGGCCCTTCACAGGCTGCCATGTAAGAGATGTGGTTTTGGACCTGCAAGATCATCTCCGGATAAGCCAATTTGTGGTTTGCGCATCTCAGACAATGAAGTGGTCCTTAGTAGTGCTCATCTCCCTCTTTGCGGTCATCATCACCACTTGCAAATCCGAGGATGGACAGGCCCACAGCCTGTTCATCATGCTACTAGATGGGTAATATGATGTTCACTGACGGGGCTCTCTGCATATTTCACGTATGATGATTTTATGTTTCAGGTTCCGTTGGGATTATGTCAACCTCCAACCTGGTCAACTGAGAGGATTCAGCAAGCTTTTTGCAAACGGGATCAGAGCCGAGTGGGTGCAGCCGATATTTCCAACAGTGTCATATCCATGCTGGACTACACTCAGCACAGGTAATCGCATATCTTAAAATAAATAACTTATTATGCCACTCAATTCTGTTGGCTGAGTCTGTACAACACTGACACAAACCGTTCAAGATCACCTGCAATGTACGCTTTAATTCAACAGGACTCTACGCAGAAAGCCACAACATTGTAGGCAATTATTTTTGCGACAATGAGAGTTTCTTTTCTCTATCGAAGCCAAAGAATAACTTGGATGAGAAATGGTGGAGTAGCGTTGAGCCCATCTGGACCACTGCCACGAAGCTGGGGAAAAGAGCAGCTCTCTTCCAATGGTCAGCGTAAGTATGGCCATAATACCAGCCAAATTTTCATTCACATAATTATGATATTGTTGCAGATGTGACGTGAAGCATGACGGGATATTACCAGAAAGGTGTCAGAGTTACGAAGCTTTTGGAGACGGGATGAGCGTGGAGCATCTTATGGATAATTCACTCGCTGCTCTGATGGACGGATATGATCTCGTCATGGTGAATTACTTGTTAGCCAGTTGCTAGTAGTGCGCGACTTTCATATGGTGCATAATAACTATAGGCTTACCACGGGGAAGTGGACACCATTGGACACCTATTTGGACCCGAGTCGCCTGAGTGTAAGGCTGAGGTGAAGAAAGTAGATGCTGGTCTCCTTACATTCCTAGACACTTTGGAGAAAGTGGGACTACATCAGAAGGTATATTCCGCCATTATTGTCGTTACGTTCGTTTAATTGGTTCGTACTGATCTGTTAGGTCAACATTATCCTTGTGTCGGACCACGGAATGAAACACACTGAGAGGAACTCCGGGGTGCAGGATGTCACCTTGAGGGTGAATCCCGATGATGTCAGTATGGTCCTGGACGAAGGCGGTTGGATGCAGGTAAAGCCTGCTGAAAACAAGAAGGAGGCTGTGTTCCAGCAGCTGCGAAGCATGACTGGAGTCAACGTGTACCGCAAGGAGGACATTCCAGAGCGCTACCACTACAAAGGAAGCCGTCTGGTGCAGGACATTCTGGTAGTGGCAAACAACAGGTCCTACATCACGACGTCCGGACCTCCAGGCCCAGCATCAGGGACTCACGGCTACGACCCAGAGGATCAGGACATGAGGTCGATATTCTTCGCCGCCGGACCGGACTTCAAGAAGAAGAAAGCCATCCATCGGCCCATAGCAATGGTCGACATCTACCAGCTGTACCCGTACCTGCTCGGCATTCCTCCTAGGCCGAATAACGGCACTTGGACCACGGTGCAAGACATTCTGGACACAAACAAAGTGTAGTGGATGCACTACATACATTAAATTCGACTTAAAACTGGTTTTAAAAATATTTTTCAAAACAATAATTCCAAAATCGCGAATAGCTGCAGTGACAAGTAGCAGCGATTTAATAGCGCATAAGGGAAATCGCCGTTATTGTGGTTCTGACCGGTTTCACTAACGTGAGCAGGAATGCACCCGAATTCAAGATGGCGTCCACTTTTATATGTTGATGAGTGAATTTTTCGGGTGTTTTCTTCCTTTTTAAGGCGATTTGTGCGGAGACTGTGGCTGGTACAGGGTGAGTAGAAGGCGGCCAATGTCACCTTTTGCAAAAATGTAACTGGACCATGATTTTCAGAGGGGGAAGATGTCGGTGGTTGTGAAGAAAGAAGTGGAGGAAGCAGAGCAAACAGAAATGTGGACACCAGCAGCATTGAAAGAAGAAATATCAGAGGATGTCGTTGCAGGTTTTAAGGTGGAAGCTGAAGAGGTTATGCTGCCAGTGTCAAGTTGTTCTGACAATGAGCATGATCCTTTAGCAATTGAAGGCGCTGTTAAGGTACGACTAAAAAAAAACCAAATATGTACGGTAGATGACATGGCTGCTACTTTTCAGGAAGAAAAGGATGACATCAAGCTGGAAGCAACGAATGTTGAAGGGAAAGATCGGAGACGACAGCATGCTTTCTTTAGCCAGGGTTGCAGTAGGAAAGCTAATCCGTCGTCTGATTTGACACGGCAGATCTGGCCGCATGCTGGGAACAAGCCGTTTCATTGCAAAGTTTGTACCGAGCGATTCTGCAGTTCGTTTGAGTTGCGGACGCACATGAACAGGCACAGAGAGGGGAATGATTTCGTATGCCGCGTTTGCGGCAATAAGTTGAGCTCGTTGAACAGTCTGGTGGCTCATATGAGGACGCATACTGGAGAGAAGCCGTACCTTTGCGAGGTTTGCCCGAGGAAGTTTTACGATCTTCATGTGCTGAAAAGGCACATGAAAACGCACAGCGGTCCTGCCAGTTGTCCAGTATGCTACAGGAGCTTCAGTTCTGTGGCTAAATTGTCGGTGCACACGAGGAAGGTGCACGTAGATATTAAGTTATGAGTTTTGTCGTACAAAATGTAGTCAGCTGCGAGTGTACATGAAATTCGCATTATATTCAGTATTTTTGTACGAATTACAGGACATGTTTCCTGTACGTTGCTTTCAAGATGATGTGTACATTGCTGTCCTTATTACGCTTTCTGTAAGGAATCTCATGAAAAACATTATACAGGATCTTCATTCCATAAATGGACCGAAGCAGGTTGGCATAGTGGATAAGGCGTCCGACTGCTAATCGGGAGGTCCTGGGTTCGAATCCCGGGACCGGCAACTCTGACCGTGGTTTTCTGTGGTTTCCCACGGTCCTTCCAGGGAAATTCCGGAGTTGCTTCCGTAATTAATAGGCCACAGCCGCTTCCTTCCGTCCCTATCCTATCCCAATGAGCACAGTAAAATGAAAGCAAAGAGTTCCAGCCAAAACAAACTTCCCCCCTAAAGAGCCGATGGCTGATAACGGGGTATGAATTATTATTATTATTATTATTCCATAAATGTATGTAGCATCAGTTGTACATTAGGGGAAAAAAATATTCTTATGATAATAATGTAATTGGTCCAAGTTATAAAATTAAATTTATTTTCAGTCTGTGATTGATCAATTTGTCTTAATTAATGCGCCTTACATGGAAGCCAACGGGAAAGCAAATTCCTTCTTTCCAGTCTGCAGGTGTACGTGTGACACTGCGAACGTGCGTGGCGCTGACATGATCTGATGGCAAACGGAGTTGAGCTTCGGAAGCTGCGCCTCGAGCTCCGACATTTTGTTTCCTACGCACCAACACAAGCTCACATGAAACGCTGGATCCTGCCAAAGTAATTGTCGCTTTCAGTTCGTGGATCGCTGAATGTAAAGCATGACGCACCTTGTAAAACATTGGGAGCTGAAATTCCTCGAGGCATGAGTCCATAGCGGACACAACTTCTTTCAAGAGTGACGGCTGCTGCGAATGCGTCTGGAGGCCCAGGAAAGTGCAGGTGTTCTCATCATTGGTGAATACACCGAGGGACGGCAGCAGCACCACCGGAAAGCTTGAAAACAATGTCAGAAACCGGCTGACACTCGCAACAATGCCACAGTACCTGACAAATTCCTTGACTTTGGACTTGACGGACTGAACCAGCGATGATATCCAGTGGTAGCGGATCACAAATGTGCGGGACAGACTCAGGTGATAGTCGTCCGCTTGGTTCAACGACATGTCGGAGCAGCGGCTACATATTGCTTCGGATAAAGCGTCCAGCCACATGCTTTCAGACGGTGGTACTGAAATGATAATTTACTTAGTGCACTTCAGACTACAAGTTATGTGCATCTCACCTTTGATAGATAGGTATGTGGCCCAGTTCCCCCGCAAATGTGGGAAGTTGCGCACCCTTCCTTTGTGACTCTCGACCGCTTCTGGTGGCTCATCCTTGTCCACTCTGATCCAGTCCAGATTGGGTGAAGGCAGCTTTTCCTCCAACACAACACGTCCTGCAGGTATATCAACATGGAAAAAATGCAGGGTTAAACATGCGGTAGGGCCACTACCTTCAGCCAAACCGGGCCCCTTTTGGTCCGATTCATCTTCGCTGTCGCTTCCGTACGCTTCCAGAAGCCTGTCCATTTCCACTGACAGGCGGTGACCTCTGACCCCTGTGACTGGGGCAGGCTTAGAGGACGTAAAAGGCGACAAATCGGGTTGATCTAGTCTGAACGGCGGCCATCTTTGTTTGAGCGGGTGCGTTCCTATCCGCGTCATCAGAACCGATCTGATTTGATTCGTATCGCTGTCCGCTCGCAGCGCCTTCAGTTCAACGGTGTCGGAACCTAGAACTAATATCGTATTCGATTGAAATTTTTGATAATTTGATTATTTAAGCTACTTTGATAGTCACCATTTGCAGGTTTATTGGAATTCACAAGTTGTTATCAAACCATATCCAAACAAACTATCAGGTCGGAACAGGTCGGACGGAGAGAATAATAAGCCGAAATATTACCTATGAATGCTATGATAAATAATTTTATCGACATTACAAACCTGCTACATGTGGTGCGCCAATATTTATTCATGTTTTTATTTTGACATTTTTGTACACAGAACTGTAATAAAAATGAAATGTTACTTCATATACAAATATTTGTTGGAATTACTTTTCTTCTGGGAGAATTTTGTATTCTCATTTCGGTGTAGACATCAGAGAAGAGACCGTAAGTTTACTGTATGGGGCCTATTTAGGGTCCGCTGAATCCGAAAACAATTCGTCGATGCCTCTGGCGGTTTAGGCCCTGATATGATTCTCTAACAGGCATTAACAGTAGCTATAATTGCTATTTTCAGTGTTTCCTTTAGGGGGAATGAATATATACTCAGTGATACGGGATCTTGTCCGCCTCCAAAGGATGCTGCGGCGACATGAGATGGAGTATTTTGAGACAGTCTTCCTTCTTCTGCCCACTTCCCTCGTCACATTTTCCGAGTGATCGGGGTTATCACTTATTATCTGGCCAAGAAGGATGTTTTCACCCAGTATACAGGGTGTTTACGACCTAACTTTACAAACTTCTAGGGGTAATAGAGGGGACCAAGACAAACATTTTTGACATAGGAAACCGTGTCCGGAAACGCCATCTAGAGGGGGTTCATAGACGAGGAACGGGTGCGCTCAGACGCGTCACGCGAGAGGCGCAAGTCGAGCGGACTGTTTTGTTGATAGATGGCGCGCAGTTGTTGCCAGGTTATGGCGTATCGCGTCGTTGTAAGTAAACAACAACGCGATACGCCATAACCTGGCAACAACAGAACCGCTGTTGACTATCCGCGCGTCTCCTAGGAGGAGGACTTTAGTTGGTAGATGGCTCAGTTGTTGCCACGTTATGGCACATCACAATCTTGTTTACTATCTGAGCGCCATCTATCAACAAAACAGTCCGCTCGCCTAGCGCCTCACGCGTGACGAGTCTGAGCGCACCCATTCCTTGTCTATGAACCCCCTCTAGATGGCGTTTCCGGACACGGTTTCCTATGTCAAAAATGTTTGTCTTGGTCCCTTCTATCATCCCTAGAAGTTTGTAAAGTTAGGTCGTAAACACCCTGTATAGAGTGTGGCTTCATCCGATCCACGAGCCTCCTCTTCCTAATGATTTGGGAAATATAATCTCCGCCGATAAGGAAGTCTCGCCCTCTGCTGGCCACAAATAATGTTTTATATTCGGTCACCAATGTCACCCTTTATGCAATACGCCCTACAGGATTGAGGAGAAAGGAGCGTCGTCTGATTGAGTCGAGTGCAGCATCCTCCGAGACGATGGCCAACATCAGCAGTTTATTTGGTCTCCATTTGTTGGTCACCCTTCTGTTCCTGTCAGGGGTCAATCATTCCCTGGCCCTGACTAATGATGCGGCCGAAAACATTCCCCGTGCTGCCCGTCCAAAGGAACCCAGTCAGGAAGACAGACTAGAACTGGCCATCCAATCTGTGATGAGAGCTGTGGAGGATGGATTTGCTCGATCAGGTAATGAGGGACATTATTTTATCAAGTCTTGTTAAAGTCCATTAATATGATCTTGCTATTTTCATTATGCAGCACGAGAAGTGAAGGAAATTAAGGAGACATTAGAAGAGAGAATGAAATCGTTAGAAGAGAGAATGAAATCATTAGAAGAGAAGGTCCAAGTCTGTTATAGCCGAGGTGAGGTGAAAAATGAGCCTGCTATATATCCCGACTAAAATAATTCACAGAGCATTTTGGAAGTATATGCCAGATGAGTCAACTGCGCATGTCCTTCCTTGCGCCACCAGTTGTGACTATTTTGAAATAGTGGAGAAAGTTCCAAAATTGAGAATTAGCAATGTGAATATTCGCAGAACTCTAATTGATAGAGTATAAACCATAAAACTGAGTTTCACATTTTTCATGTGCAACTGTAGGCCTATTACAAACCACGTACTGTACATCCACTCACAATATTTTCTGACGGTATAAATGTCATTTTCGCCTGCAGGAATCTAATTCAGGCGTTACGAGGAAAAGGTAGGCTAATTATTATTCAATTACGTATTTTTTCAGCTCGATTCCTTCTCGGGTAATAATTTCCCTACCGGAAGTACATATAACACTAATTTATTTGGGATCCTCTAAGATTTGGTGTTCAGTTAACTATACATTTTTGGTCGAGTAATTTCCAGTGATCTGAATGCAATATTCGCACTATATCACTCCAGCTGTTCGTGACGATTCCATGACTACAAAATGGCTGAGTACATATAATGATATAGATTTGCATCAATTCTTTCAGATCTGACAACTCCTGCAATAATTATTCATCTATCAAGTAATTGCTACGACCTTAAGCAAAGAGGACTCAACACATCTGGCTTGTATTCAGTGACAATCTCTGGAAAACAAGTCAAGGTGAGGCTCGCGGATAAAAGGTCGCATTCACTCTGAATGATTGTGGGCTTCATGGTGGATGGCTTCAATTAATACAGGTGTAGAATTTACGTCACCCACTAATGTTGTCTCGTCCCCAGGTGTATTGCGACATGACCACGGATGGAGGAGGGTGGACTGTCATACAAAGAAGAGATGACATCGAGCCTCACGTGGACTTCGACAGAGGATGGGAAGATTACAAGACAGGGTTTGGTGATCTGGAAGGGGAGTTCTGGCTGGGTGAGTTGCACTCTTATCACTTATTGTCACCATCACAGGAGACGAATGGATTGACAGACCTTTAACGAACCATCATTCAAAATTATGGTGACGTGCAGTTATTCACCAGATATATAAATAGTCCTAATGTATACGAATGGTTTAAATGGACAAGATGAAAACTGCGAAACAATATTATTTTGCGATGATGATATATACGGCATGATAGTGATTATGTCGGATGGTGTAGTGCCAAGTTGAAGTATATGGACAAAAGTTATGGAATGTTCTCTGCAGCACTGGCACTACTTTGCAGAGGAAATAAACAACAACTATATTGACAAAAACACTAATGACGCGACTGACTTGTGATCATTGCTTCTCTTCAACCAATCTTTCAGGGCAAACGATTTCTGTATAATTTCGACATTTTTATATTACACGACATACCCATTAGTATTACAACCTTACAAGCAACTAATTTAGTTTGAAAACATCACGTTCAATTTACCTTTTCATAACGAATAACCCCACCTCGTGTCACATTATTTGATTGAAGGCAGATAATTTCACCCGAAGACATCTCGTTCGATGTACATTTTAATATACATTGAAAGTATCAACTTAGGTACCTTGTAGCTCCATGTATAGGCCTTACCCAATAAAAGCTGTATTTTCGGACCAAAATGGCACGTCGGGCGAGATGTATTGCTTCATGCGATAGGCCGTCGGTGGAGGAGGTTTGTGTAGCTATAATATTATAGGTATTGTTACGTAGCAGGATAAGTTATTTATTCATTTTCCTGAAATGATATTAAAAGTAATATTTTCTACGTCGAAACCTATTCTGAATATTGTCGTTCCATAATATTGCTGGACTTGCTTTTGATTGTATAATACCCATAAATATCGGACTACTATTACATAATTATACTGTACTCATTGTCAGTGTACTGTATAATACGTATAGTAGTCCGATATCTATGGTAATCTCCATGAAACTTAACCCGTTTTGTCCCACCCCGTACAGGTCTGGACACCATCCACGGACTGACCAGTGACCCTTCCACTCCGATGACGCTCCGGGTGGACCTGGAGGATTGGGAGGGGGAGGAGAGGGTCGCCTTGTACCACGTTTTCGTGGTCCAAGATGAGCAGGAGAAGTACAACCTCACTGTGGGAGGGTACGAGAAGGGACCGGGAGGAGACCCGGTGGACTATCTAAGTGGCTGGCACAATGGCAGGGCCTTCTCCACAAGAGACAGGGACAACGATGGTGGGGGTGGAAGGAACTGCGCAGAGGAGTTCAAGGGTGGCTGGTGGTTCAGTGGGGGATCGTCGTACAGATCATGCCTCCGTTCCAATCTGAACGGAGCTTATCTCAAGGGAGAGCACGGCCAATACGATCAAGGTGTCATCTGGGGCTATAACTGGAAGGGATCATGGAGTTACTCTCTGAGAAGAGCAGCCATGAAGATCAGACCCAGATGAACGACCAGTAATGACTCTTTGCACATCCATGCCACCCAGAAATACTCACCACCCTTGCCTGAACCATTTTCATATCGGATGCGCATATTGGTGGAGTATATCGTATAGTTTCTTTTAAGGTAATGGCAATCTAATTAATTTTCACTGACAATGTGAATGATCATCTACACAACATTACTCTCAAATCGGGGTCTCGTTTATCATAACTATAATGTATTCCGCCTCTATTTTTTTAAAAATAATGGAGAACATATAAGGATGTCACTGGACATTTTATATCAGTTGGTAATTTAGATGATTAGGCAATAACATAGAGTTTCATGTGGGAATAAACTTACGGAATAAATGGGTATTACGCAGCCCTACACTTGGAAACACTGCAACATCCAAGAATGTTTACCCATCTTTTTCTAGCCCCTTTCTCTTGATGATCAAAGTATCCAAACGTGAAAAAAACAGCTTGGAACCTGATTAGTAGTCCTGTCTCACTATTAGTACTGTACCAAACTGCTTTTTATCAATCATAAAAATATTAAATTGGTGAAATTTGGAGGATAATTATACTGATATTGATTGTGGATCAGCCCATTTTCGTATACGTTCACTTTAACTGACACAAATGGACAAGATGGTTCCATATGATGGAACCGGAACTTATTTTCTAATTTTAAAAAGTAATGATTTTGAGGGGCGTCGACAGGATGAAACTCTGAAGGGAGGTTCTATGCACCTGATATATGTCTGCACAACATGACTAATGTGTAATGTATAAGAAATGACCACTAGGATAATAATGTCCAAGGGAGGAATTTGAAATCAATTACAAATGATAATTTCCCTTGAATTTGTGGCAAAATTTGTTTCAAACAAAATAATGGCCATATAGGCACATTTGTTTAGGGTGGAGTGTTTCCATTTGAAAATGTCAGAATGTATAGCAAAATTATATTACAGAATGGTGCTTGTTACTTTTTTCCACTGTCTTAACAATTTATTTCTTTGAAGTAAAGTGCATAACCTGAACGGCACGAGTTTTTTTAATGATACCACAAACTGACAGCAAATTGTGTGATTGAATAATGACATAATGAGAAAAAAAGGTGCTGCAAAGGAACAACACGCCCCTGTTCTCCTGGCTGGATTTGCGGACTTCGGGAAGTACTTTCTGGTATGTGATTACACTAAAGCCCGGATTTTTAGGCACGAAAAATTAATATCCTGAAATAGGCAAAAATATACACTCAAATATGCACAAAAAATTTTATTTTGCGGGCATATGTAGGATACTGTTACAGAAAATAATACAGCTAGACACGAAAAAATTTATAGACCTGAAGACCAAACCAAAGCAAAAACCGAATAGCAACGATAAACAGACAGAAAATCACAAAACCTGGGCAAAAGACACAAAGTGAAAGCAAGTTTAACTTGCTCTGGATTTTACGCTTACAGCCCGTCACCATTTGCACAGTATTTTACCAAATATTTTACCAAATTAAACTAAACACTTTGAACGATTTTGGTCCTTTCACAGGAGCCCAAAAAATACGTCGCAAAAAACAAACATGCCTCTGAAGGAATAGGTCCAGGCTCATAAAGTCCCGAAATTTATACAAAAAGTTTCCACATATTATCCCCCAAAAATGCCAAATGGGCATGAAAAGGCTCAAAAATGCCCGAATAGGAAAAATAGTTCCCAAAAGCACGAAATAGGCAATATCAGGCACTATAAAACCTACATTAATTTGTCCCTTCATGCACTTATGAAATGGATAGATCTCTTTACAAAAACAATCCCAACTGTAAATGAACTTTGGCATTTGCCTAAAAATTTTGACTTTACTATTATAATTTTATCTACAGTCCTAACTTGATCTGTGTGAGAATGGCAAATATAATAATATCTTCTATGTAACAGTACATTGATTAAAATTCTGTCCCCGCAACAAGAAATAATAATGGTTCCGCGAGAATGAGCTGTCATCACAGGGGGAATGCTCAACAACATGAATCACACCGTACGTATCATCACGGCCGTGTGTACTACACAGAGATATCCAATCAAAGGCCAGTAGCACTCCGATCAGGAATTACTCTGCCGCTATCAACTCAGGTGTAACGTTTGCAAAGAGAAGCTGCGTTTCGTCACTGATAAAGACAGTGATTTTACCTGCATGATTGTGTAAACTAGTACAAAATTGAGCGGGGAAAATGAACGGGGATTATTCGGGTGTCTCAGGTGAGTATATATTAATTGCTGAGGATCCGAGAGTCAGTCACTTGTACGTAACACCAACATGAACCATCAGGTGATTTCCATCGCATTGTCCTTCTGTCTGGTGGGAGCAGAGTTGGTCCAGGCCATACCTGCACCTTCTTCGGCCGATGAGGATGACTGGCTGGAAGTAAGGCTGGAGAACAGGACCAGGTCTGGTGGGTACCGCAGCAGAAGTGCAGTGTCCAGCAGTAGCAGACGCGACCACCGCTGCCCCCAGTCGACGGCCATCGTGGTACCAGAGGCTGCCCTGCACCTCCACCAGGGAGACCTCATGGTGCAGGAGACGTCGTCGTGTCAGGACATGGACGTCAACGTGGTGGAGTATCTTCATGCTCCGTTGAGGGACATGCAGGTACGCTCACTCTTATTGTTCTGTATACACTTGGACGGATGTGACCCTTATTCCTAATTATTGTCTTGCAATAAGGTTGAGCCCGTCTGGCTGAGGGAGTCTGTGGTCCTGGGTTCGTGCCCCGTCCGTTGGGTGGTGGACCACCAGAAGGGCCGCAGTCCCAGCCTGGTCCTGGGTCTGAAGTGCCTCTGTCCAGAGGAGGACTGCAGCCTCCGCTTCCCTGGAGCATCCTGCGTGCAGGTCACCTCCACCATCCCTGTCACAACCAGAGGCAAGACAGAAGACAACCAGAATCGTCGCAGTCGCAAGCAGCAAGAAGTGGTGTACACTGGATGCGTCTGTGCAGCTCGAAAGCCAACGATTGCTCAAGAAATGGATGACCATTATTTTGTGTGATTGAGCCATTGAGGTTCAATCACTTCACACTCATCATTGCATCCAATTGTTATTTATACTTTTTTATATAAATCAGCATGCATTTAGGGCTTTTCAAATATCGAAATGCGCACAAGCAAAATGCGTAGGCTGCCAATATTTATTCAGTGTTTTCATTTTGACATTTTTGTACAACTGTAATAAAAATGAAATGTTATTTCATATACAAATATTTGTTGGAATTACTTTTCTTCTGGGAGAATTTTGTATTCTCATTTCGGTGTATAGACATCAAAGAAGAGACCGGAAGTTGACTATATGGAGCATATTTAGGGTCCGCTGAATCATAAAACAGTTTGTCCGTGCCTGATACTGATTCTCTAACGTAAACAGGAAACCGTATAATTGCTATTTTCAGTGCTTCCTTCAGGGGGAATGAATATATACTCAGTGATACGGGATCTTGTCCGCCTCCAAAGGATGATGCGGTGACATGAGATGGAGTATTTTGAGCGTCTTCCTTCTTCTGCCCACTTCCTCGTCACATTTTCCGAGTGATCGGGGTTATATCACTTATCAGGCCACGAAGGATGATTTCACCCAGTAGAGTGTGGCTTCATCCGATCCATGTGCCTTCTCTTCCTAATGGCTTGGAAAATATAATCTCCGCCGATAAGGAAGTCTCGCCCTTTGCCCACAAATGTTTTATCTGAGGTCACCAATGTCACCATTTATTCAGTACCCCCCACAGGATTGAGGAGAAAGGAGTCGTCTTGATCCAGTCGAGTGCAGCATCCTCCGAGACGATGGCCAACACCAGCAGTCTTGGTCTCTATTTGTTGGCCACCCTTCTGTTGTTCCTGTCAGGGGCCAATCATTCCCTGGCCCTCAGAAACAATGCGGCCGAAAACATTCCCCGTGCTGCCCGTCCAAAGGAAACCAGTCAGATAGACAGACTGGAACTGGCCATCCAATCCGTGATGAGAGCTGTGGAGGATGGATTTGCTCGATCAGGTAATGAGGGACATTATTTTATCAAGTCGTGTTAAAGTAGATTAATATGATCTTGCTATTTTCATTATGCAGCACGAGAAGGGAAAGAAATCAAGGAGACATTAGAAGAGAGAATGAAATCGTTAGAAGAGAAGGTCCAAGTCTGTTATAGCCGAGGTGAGGTGAAAAAAGAGCCGACTAAAATAATTCGCAGAGCATTTTGGAAGTATGCCAAAGTCAACTGCGCATATCCTTCCTTGCGCCACCAGTTGTGATTTTAAAGTGGAGAAAGTTCCAAAATTGAGAATTAGAAAATAATGCTAATATTCGCAGAACCCTAATAATTGATAGAGCATAAACCATAAAACCGAGTTGCACATTTTTTCATATGCAATAATTATTACAAATAACTACATCCGTTCAAAATATTTTCTGACGGTAAAAATTTCATTGTCGCCTGCAGTAATCTAGTTCAGGGGTTACCAGGGAAAAGTAATCTTATTCAACTAGTACGTATTTTCAGCTCGATTCCGTGTCGGGTAATAATTTCCCAACCGGAAGTACATAACACTAATTTATTTGGGATTATCAAATATTTTGTGTTCAGTTAACTACATTTTGGTCCAGTAATTTCCAGTGATCAGAATGCAATAATATTCGGACTATATCACTCCAACTTTTCGTGGCAATTTCATGACTATACAAAATGGCTGAATGCGTAATTATATATAGATTTGCATTTCTTTCAGACCTGACACCTCCTGCAATAATTAATCCAGGAAATAATTGCTACGAGCTTAAGCAAAGAGGACTCAACACATCTGGCTTGTATTCCCTGACACTCTCTGGAAAACAAGTCAAGGTGAGGCTCGCGGATAAAAGGTCGCATTCACTCTGAATGATTGGGGGCTGGGCTACATTGTGTGGAAGATTAATAACACCGGTGTGGAATTTACGTCGCCCACTAATATTGTCTCGTCCCCAGGTGTATTGCGACATGACCACGGATAGAGGAGGGTGGACAGTCATACAAAGAAGAGACGACATCCAGCCTCACGTGGACTTCAACCGAGGATGGGCAGACTACAAGAGAGGGTTTGGTGATCTGGAAGGGGAGTTCTGGCTGGGTGAGTTGCACTCTTATCACTACTTGTCACCATCACAGGAGACGAATCGAATCGACAGGCCTAATGAACCAGAATTCAAAGTGGGGACGTGCGATTATTCACCAGATATAAATACCCCTAATGTATACTTAATGGTTTAAAAGGACAAGATGAAACTACGAAACAATGTTATTCTGCGATGATTACGCGGCATGATATAGTGATGGTGTCGGATGGTGTAGTGCCAAGTTCCTGTTAAATCGGATGAAGTATATGGTAAAAAGTTATTGACTGTTCTCTGCAGCAGGCACTTTGCAGTACTATTGGCCAAAAAAAAGTAATGACGCGACTGACTTGTGATCATTGCTTCCCTTCAAACAATCGTCCCGCAAACTATTTCTGTAATTTCGACATTTTTATATTACACGACATACCCATTAGTATTATAACTTTACGAGCAACTAATTTAGTTTGAAAACATCACATCCAATATTACCTTTTCATATACGATTAACCCCACATCGTCTCACATTATTTGATTGATGCAGATATACAGGATAATTACACCCGAAGACATCTCGTTCGATGTACATTTTTATATGTTGAAAGTATCTACGTGTCTCGTACGTAGCTCCATGTAGGCCTTACTCAATGTATTTTCGGACCAAAAGGGCACGTCGGGCGATAGGCCGTCGGTGGAAGTGGTTTGTGTATACGTATTGTTACGTTGCAGGATATTTTTTATTCAGATTCCTGAAATGATAATTATATATTTAAAGTAATATTTTCTACGTCGAAGCCTATTCTGAAATATTGTCGTTCCATAATATTGCCGGACTTATTGCTCTTGATTGTAATCCCCATAAATATCGGACTACTACCGTATTACATGTACTGTATATTAAGTAGTAGTCCGATAAGTCCCCATGAAACATAAACACGTATTGTCCCACCCCGTACAGGTCTGGACACCATCCACGGACTGACCAGAGACCCTTCCACTCCGATGAGACTCCGGGTGGAGCTGGAGGATTGGGAGGGGGAGGAGAGGGTCGCCTCGTACCACACTTTTAGGGTCGGAGGGGAAGGGGAGAAGTACAAGCTCAGTGTTGGAGGATACCAGAAAGGACCGGGAGGAGGAGGAGATCCGTGGGACTATCTTGTCGAACACAATGGATGGGCCTTCTCCACAAGAGACAGGGACAACGATGGTAATGGTGGATTGAACTGCGCAGAGAAGAACAAGGGTGGCTGGTGGTACTATGGATGCCTCCAGTCCAATCTGAACGGAGTTTATCTCAAGGGAGAACACGGCCAATTCGATCAAGGTGTCATCTGGGGCTATAAGTGGAAGGGAACATGGAGTTACTCTCTGAGAAGGGCAGCCATGAAGATCAGACCCAGATGAACGACCAGTAATGACTCTCAAGGGTGGTGAGTATATGGAAGGGTGACAAGTGCACTTGTCACCCTTCCATATACTCACCACCCTTGCCTGCGCACCATTGTTATATATTATCGGGTATTAGTGGGGTATATCGTAGTTTCTTTTAAAGTAATGGCAATCTAATTAGTAGTTTAGTTCAATGACAATGTGAGTGATCATATACACAACATTACTCTCAAATCGGGGTCTCGTTTATCATAACTATAATGCATTCCGCCTCTATTTTTTTAAAAATAATGGAGAACATACGTATGCCACGGGACATTTTACATCAGTTGCTAATAGATGATTAGGCAATATAGAGTTTCAACCGGTTTCAACATTGAATAAATGGGTATTACGCAGCACACCTACACTTGGAAACACTGCAACATCCAAGCATGTTTACCCATCTTTTCTAGCCCCTTTCCCTTGACCATCAAACTATCCAAACGTGAAAAAAACAGCGTGGAAACTTAATAAGGCTGACCTGATTAGTAGGCATGTCTCACTAGGCCTATTAGTAGCTACTGTACTCAGACTGTACTGAACTCTTTATCCATCATACAAAATATTAAATTTGTGAAATTTGGAGAATACTGATATTGATTGTCAGCACCATTATTTTCCGTATACGTTCACTTTAACTGACACAAATACACATGATGGTTCCATAATTGTGATGGAACCGCTACTTATTTTCTAATTCGGGTCTCTTTTAAAAAGTCATGATTTTGAGAAGCGTCGAAAGGATGAAACTCTGAAGGGAGGTTCTGTGCACCTGATATGTCTGCACAACATGACTAATGTGTAATGTAAGAAATGGCCGCTTCTATAGGATAATATACAAGGGAGGAATTTGAAATCAATGACAAATAATAATTCCCCTTAAAATTTGTAGCAAAATTTGTTTCAAACAAATGGCCGGCCATAGGCACATTCGTTTAGGGTGGAGTGTTTCCACTGTAAAATGTCAGCATGTAGCAAAATAAAATATTATTCCAGAATGGTGCTTGTTACTTTTTTCCACTCACTTACAATTTATTTCTTTGAAATAAAGTGCATAACCTGAACTGCACGAGTTTTTTTAAAATCCCAAACTGACAGCAAATTGTGTGATTGAATAATGACATAATAAGAAAAAAACGTGCTGCAAAGGAACAACAGTAGGCCTACATGTAACTAATGTAAATATGTCACATCACACTTTGTATGTTTTCAATATAATGGCACACCATACTCTTTATTATTACGGCCTTGTGTACTAAGGTGGTTGTACCTGCTATGGCCATGCTAAGGCTTGAGAATTTTTCTAGCCGCTTTTTGAAAAAAAAATCACAACATTTTTTTGCAATTGTTCCCAGGTTAATGGACTGTCATAAGAATAAATTTAATTCCCCAGGAAAATAGTTTTGCTGGTCAAAAAAAAAAAAAAAAGAATTCCAAAAGTCGACACAGTGGCCATATCAGGAACATGTGTACATGATATGGCCACCCTTGGTCCACGTTCTACAAATTGTGATTTTTTTTCCAGTTTCATAGAGCAGTTCTGCTGAAATGAAATAATTTTGGGGTGAAATCAATAAACATGATACGAAATGATCCTTTTTGTTATGCAAAAGTGGATTCAAAACATGAATTGCCATTAAAAATAAGGTTGTTTGCAAAATTGACATTACAATTTCTTTTTAGAAAAAAACCCATCTGAAATTATTCAAGAGAAAAGCACAAGACAAAATTGAGATTGTTAAAACAAATATTACTGTTCGCAATTGAGACAAATAAAAATGTAATACTTCATGTGGCCATGGTGCACTTGATGTGGCCATATCAGGAGCAGGTCATGAAACCGATAGTTTATGGTCCACCGAATCCGAATACGAAAACCGTATGTTGCTATCTCCTGCGGTTTAGGCCTTGATACCTGTCCACGGACAGACGGTCTGAGCCGCTCTATTTGAAGACTTTTTGATGAGAAAAAGTGTACAAATTAGCAATTTTATCACAAATGTGCTCATGTTGACTTTAATGGTTTTAATTGCGCTCAAGTTACGGGTATTAAAAACGACAATTTGAATCAACTTTCATTCCAGCTGCACAACATTTTAAAAACCCTGACCTTGAAAAACTGCAGCTCCGGAAGACTTACGCACTCAAAAAAATGTGCATGACCTCCCACTATCTCACATAATGAGTAAATCTGCTCAACAATTGGTTTTATTTACTTATTGGTAATAGAATATTCCCCCGAGCAACTTTGTCAGAATAATAGATTATATATTATGTGGCATTTCAATAAAAATTATTAACAAAAAGTCGTATATCATCGGCCCCGTTCTCGTGTAAAACTGTGACGTAAAAATCCGAATTATTTTCGCAACTACAATCAATCCTTAATGGTATATATATATATATTCTTATAGATTTTCACTCAATAAATTTTGCACTATTTTCCTGCTCTGTTAGATTCCACAACTCGAAAGAGATTCAAGCGAATTATTTGTTATTTTCAGTGTTTCCTTCAGGGGGCGTGAATCCACCAGTGATACCAAAGGATGCTGCGGTGACACGAGAAGGAGTATTTTGAGAGTAGCCACACTCTACTCGGTGATATCATCCTTCTTGTCCTGATAACGACAATCAAGCAGCCTGGTCACTGCCTCACCACATCTGCTGCTTGATTGTCGTTATCAGGACAAGAAGGATGATATCACCGAGTAGAGTGTGGCTACATCCGATCCATGTGCCTCCTCACACTTCCTCATGATTGGGAAAGGAATCTCTGCCTCGCCCTCTGCCCACAATAAATGTTACATCTGCGGTCACTAATGTCCCTAGTCATCCAGTACGCCCTTCAGGATTGAGGAGAAAGGAGTCGTCTTGATTCAGTCGAATGCAGCATCCTACATCCGAGACGATGGCCAACATCAGCAGTTTCAGTCTCTATTTGTTGTCCACCCTACTGTTCCTGGCCATACCTAATAATGCAGCCGAAAACATTCTCCGTGCTGCCCATCCAAAGGAGACATATTGTATGGAAGACAGACTGGAACTGGCCATACAATCTGTGATGAGAGCAGTGGACATTGGATTTGCTCGATCAGGTAATAAGGGACATTATTTTATCAAGTCTAAGTACATTGAACATGCTATTGTTTTTTTTCATTCTGAAGTACGAGAAATGACAGAAATCAAGAGGGAAGTGGCATCACTATATGAGGAAATGACAACTTTAAAAGAAGGAATGAGATCATTAGAAGAGAAATTGAAGTAAGTGAGCAATCACTTGTAAACGCAATATTGATTTTATTGCAACCGACAGTTATCTCAAAGTCATCCTTTGCCAACATGTTAGATCATGAAGCTGTTAAATGGTATTCTGGAAAATATTGAAGACTGATCAGAAGAGTGCGAGTGGTTTAAATGCAGGTTGACCTAAATATGCCTAATTATTTCTTCAAGATGTGTGCAATTTTATTCCAGTACCTCATCTAGTTGTGTGGAAGGTCACACCCATTCGACCCCTGGAGACCTTGACCCGGCCACGAGTGACCTGCAACCTGCTTCTGAAGCGAGTCTCGCAGCAGAAAAAAGATTCAAGGCAGAGATTGGTCAGGCAGTGGACACTTTCACCTCATCGGTCACGAGAGCGGCGATTGCTGGACAGAAAGTGGACAACTCAACTGTCTGTCCGACCGATTATGGTAAGAGGACAATGCTTACTGAATCCCGCTGAAACAACTGACTTTGCCAATAATTCCTTTCAGACCCGAAACCTTCTGCAATTCCTCCATCAAGTAATTGCTACGCCCTTCTGAAACAAGGACACAACACAACTGGCTTGTATTATGTGACTATTTCTAGAAAACAAGTCCAGGTGAGGCTCACGGAAAATGGTTGCATTCACTCTCTGAATAAACTGTGTTGTTAATAGAATTTATTGACGTCATTAACTAATGTTGTGTCTTCAGGTGTATTGCGACATGACCACGGATGGAGGAGGGTGGACAGTCATACAAAGAAGAGACGACATCGAGCCTCACGTGGACTTCGAACGAGATTGGGCAGACTACAAGAGAGGGTTTGGTGATCTGGAAGGGGAGTTCTGGCTGGGTGAGTTGCACTCTCTTATCACTTGTTGTCACCATCACAGCAGACAAAAATGGCGTCTGACAACAGCGAAAAGCCCGCACATGAAACTTAACTCGTATTGTCCCACCCCGTACAGGTCTGGACACCATCCACGGACTGACCAGTGACCCTTCCACTCCGATGATGCTCCGGGTGGACCTGGAGGATTGGGAGGGGGAGGAGAGGGTCTCCTTGTACAGCACTTTCGTGGTCCAAGATGAGGAGAAGAAGTATGAGCTCACTGTGGGAGGGTACGAGAAGGGACCGGGAGCGGCGGGAGGTGAAGGCCCGGGGGACTCTCTGGACTGGCACAACGGCATGGCCTTCACCACAAGAGACAGGGACAACGATGGTTGGGACGAAGAGAACTGCGCAGAGGAGTTCAAGGGTGGCTGGTGGCACAACTCATGTCACCGTTCCCAACTGACCGGACTTTATCACAAGGGAGCGCTCAGCTCATACGGTCAAGGTGTCAACTGGTACCACTGGAAGGGATATTATTACTCTCTGAGAAGAGCAGCCATGATGATCAGACCCTGGTAAAGTCGGACCAGTATAAATGGGTGAAATTTGGAGGTTACTGATTTTGATTATGGTTCAGCATATTTCCATGAACGTTCACTTTAATTGACACAAATGCACAAAATGTTTCAATATGTTGGAAACGCAAATTATTTTCTAATTTGGGTGCCTTTAAAAAGTTATGATTTTTGAGGGACGTCGAAAGGATAAAACGATGAAGTAAGGCTCTGTTCACCTGAGAAGTCTGCTCATTCTGACTCATGCATTGTACGTAAGAAATGGTCACATCTTGGACAACGTGCAAGAGAGGAATTTGAGATAAATTACAAATTATAATTCCCCTTAACTTAGTTGCAAAATTGGTTTCAAATAAAATAATGGCCACAGGCACATTAGTTTTGGGTGGAGTGTTTTCACTGTTAGGATGTATAGCAAAAATGAAGGTTTCAAAATGTAAATTGTTACTTTTTTTCCAGTGTATTACAATATTCATTGGTTTGAAATAAAGTACATGACTTGAAATGTACTGAGTTTTTTTCACCACAGAAACACAGACTGACAGTAAATGTGCAATTGGAGAAAATGCTTGAGAAAATGATATAACAAGAAAAAAAGGTGTTGCAAAGGAACAACAGTACCGTATATTATGTAACTTATGAAAATAATTAATATGTCACACACTTTCAATGATTACAATAAAATGATACGCCATAGTGATTTAGGCCACGTTTCGTCAACTTGTATCAACATAAAATCACTCAAATGTATACACATGTAGTGTGAATAAATAAATTGAAACTTTCCCTTAAATTAATCCATTCATGTATACAACTGGACCGAATAATATTGTTGTCTTGGATTATTACTGCTAGGAGTAAAGCTATTTTCAGTATTATTCCTTAGCTCAACAGGACACATGGTGACGAATACCTATGCTAAATAATTTTATCGACATTACACACTTGATCCATGTGATAATGGCATATACTAACATCTTCTATGCTAACAAATGACCAATGATTACAATATTGTCCTCGCTCTTTCTGGCAAGAACTACCTTTCCCGCAAAATTGAGCTGTCATCACAGGGGGAATCCACAACAACATGAATCACCGTATATCATTACGGCCGTGTGTACTACACAGAGATATCCAATCAAAGGCCAGCACCACTCCGATCAGGAATTACTCTGCCTTTATCAGCTCAGGTGCAAAGTTTGCAAAGAGAAGCTGCGTTTCGTCACTGATAAAGTGCTGATAAGACTCTTTTACCTGTCGTGTGTAAACTATAGTACAAAATTGAGCGGGGAAAATGAACGGGGATTATTCGGCTTGTCTCAGGTGAGTATATATATTAATTGCAGAGGATCCGAAATGAGAGTCAGTCACTTGTAACACCAACATGAACCAGAAGTTGATTTCCCTCTCATTGTCCTTCTGTCTGGTGGCAGCAGAGTTGGTCCAGGCCATCCCTGCACCTTCTTCGGCTGAGGACTGGCTGGAAGTAAGGCTGGAGAACAGGACCAGGTCTGGTCCGAGGTACCGCAGCAGAAGTGCAGTGTCCAGCAGTAGCAGACGCGACCACCGCTGCCCCCACTCGACGGCCATCGTGGTACCAGAGGCTGCCCTGCACCTCCACCAGGGAGACCTCATGGTGCAGGAGACGTCGTCGTGTCAGGGCATGGACGTCAACGTGGTGGAGTATCTTCATGCTCCGTTGAGGGACATGCAGGTACGCTCACTCTTATTGTTCTGTATACACTTGGACGGATGTGACCCTTATTCCTAATTATTGTCTTGCAATAAGGTTGAGCCCGTCTGGCTGAGGGAGTCTGTGGTCCTGGGTTCGTGCCCCGTCCGTTGGGTGGTGGACCACCAGAAGGGCCGCAGTCCCAGCCTGGTCCTGGGTCTGAAGTGCCTCTGTCCAGAGGAGGACTGCAGCCTCCGCTTCCCTGGAGCATCCTGCGTGCAGGTCACCTCCACCATCAGGATGACAACCAGAAGCAAGGCCGACAATGATGATGATGATGATGCAGGAGACCACCATCACCAATACCGGAATCGTCGCAGTCACAAGTACCAAGTGGTGTACACCGGATGCGTCTGTGCAGCACGCAAACCAAGTCTTGCTCGAGAACCGGATGACCATTATTTTGTGTGATTGAGGTTCAATCACTTCACACTCACCATTGCATTTGATTGTTATTTATGCTTTTATAAATCAGAATGTATTTAGTTTTTTTTATTTAAAATGTGCACAAGAAAACACAAGTGCGCAGGCTGCCAATATTTATTCAGAGTTTTTATTTTGACTTTTTGTTGTACAACGACTGTAATAAATTAATGACGAGTTATTTCTTATTCAAATTTTGGTTACAATTATTTTTCTGTTGGGCGTATTTCGGTGTAGACATCAAAAAGACCTGAAGTTGGCCATGACAGAGCCGTTCTATAGGGCCTTTTTTGATGAGAAAAAGTCTAAAAATTAGCAATTTTATTACTGCACAAATATGCTCATGTTGACTTCAATGAATTTGATCTCGTAAAAATTCTGAACTTGAAAAACTGCAGTTCTGGAGCATTTATGCACTCAAAAAAATGTGCATGAAGCTGAGATAGTCTATAATAGGCATGCGTGCGGTTCTTCACCGGATGAAAATATCCCTCCTGTATATAAACTAATGATTTAAAAGGACAAGATATAAAACAACGAAGAAATACTATTCTACGCTGATTACACGGCATGATATAGTGATGGTGTCGGATGTACTTGTTACATTGTGAATAAATAAATGGCCGTAGTGATGATGAACACTGCTCTTTGCATTATCTATGGAGATGAATATTCAACTACAATGATTCACATTTTCACATTATACTCGTACTAGACCACATCAATCATCTGACTTGTTTCTGGCTCAAGTTGTTGTTGGTCTCATACGCGGCCATCAACACATGGTTTTCCACTGGTTTCCTTTGTTTGTTGTGATTCAAGCCCAACAATGACCCAAATGACAGCAATTTCTCTCAACAAATGAACAACAAGAAAATTCAGCAGCACAATATCATTAGACACATTGCAAAACCGGAAAACTGATTAATCTGACCGGTAACACGTCACAAATAATGCCATTTCCAATAATGTATTAAATGTTGCAAATGAAAATAGAGACAGCTATAGGTGACTTTTGGTTGAAACCAACTACAGTAAAACCTCGATATAACGCTCTTTGGACACTTCTGAGAATACCTGGACGAAAGCCCACGATGGGTGACCCCGCCGGGGTTCACTTTCACAGGGTTGCCATATCTATCAGGTGCAACATACCTTCAGGACTTTGAATTCGGTGATTAAAAACATGAAACTTAGTACACTAGTTCTTTGGACACTTCTGAGCATATTTGGACGTGGAGCCACCCTGGATGACCCCACTGGAGGTCACTTTCGCGGGGTTGCCAAATCCAACTGGTGCAACGCAGACCTTTACATGAATAAGGACCTTGCATTCGGTGATAAAAACCTGAAATTCACCACAATTGGTCTTTGAACACTTATGAACACGTCTGGAAGTGAGGCCACAATGGATAATCACGCTCTGAGTCACTCACAGGGTTGCCATATCTAACAGGCGCAACATATGCGTTTCTATTTGAATAGGGAGATTCGATTCGGTGATAAAGAAGTAAATCTCGGTGCACTAGTTCTTTGGACACTTATGAACATATCTGGACGTGGAACCACAATGACTGCCATCTGGAGGTCACTATAGCGGGGTTGCCAAATCCAACAGACGGTGCAACATGCATTTATATTTTAAATAGTGAGCTTGAATTCGGTGATAAAGACATGAAACTCGCTACGATTTTTAGTCTTTGGACACTTCTGAACATATCTGGACGTGGGGCCACGTTCACCGACCCTAAACCTGCAGCAGAACCTGAGTTTAAAAGCCTGTTTCCACCGGCATAATTTTTGAGCACAAAAAGAAAAGCACAAAAATTGAGCACAAAATCAAACAGTTTGGTATAATTATACCAAAGTACAAAATTTTGATATTTTCACAAAATAGTTGTGCCCGACACAAAATGGAAATATACAAGATGGCCAACCGCGGCGGACTTATTGGAATTATTTTGCCATAATTCAAGCACAATATTGACATTTAAATTAAGCTACACGATATCAGGACAGGCTGGGGTTCAGTCTAAATAAAACACATTCGGAACTTCGGGTGCTCCCTTCCGAGCGCTCATTTTTGTTTCTTTTTGTGAAAAGAACAAACATTGTCCTGGTTGGAACAGGTGTTTATTTGTGCTGCACAAAAATCGTCAAGGAAACATAATTATCTTGGCATAAATTTTGTCCAGAACAAAAATTATGCTGGTGGAAACATTGGTAGTCTGGAGAATATTACCACTTTCCTTCTTATCAAATCAAAGAGGAACACGGCTGTTACCTCCCGACTTTGATGAAGGTCATCATGTATAAGCATCCATTGCTTATCTCCGCATAAAAATAAAGCGAACGCCCAAATCATTTGACCCATGGCACATACAGACAACGACGCCAATGCTCATGTGAGCAAGGGAAGTTCGAAGTGCATGAAATTTCGCCTCTCTTCCTTCTGCCAGCTGGCAGATAGTCATGAAATGTATATGTTGCACCAACATGAAACCAATCTATAATGATGACCTGGAGTTCATTGGAATACCGGAATTACAATTCAAGCTGACTTTATCTCTCTTCCTTCCTTGTGATCTTCTGATGAAATTTGTTGGGTGGGGAAAACCCACTGACATCTCTTCCGATAAGGAAGTCTCGCCCTCTGCCCATAAAAGTTACTTATATCTGCGGTCACCAATGTCACCATTTATTCAGTACGCCCCACAGGATTGAGGAGAAAGGAGCCGTCTTGATCCAGTCGAGTGCAGCATATCCTCCGAGACGATGGCCAACATCAGCAGTTTCGGTCTCTCTTTGTTGGCCACCCTCCTGTTGTTCCTGTCAGGGGTCAATCATTCCCTGGCCCTCACAAACAATGCGGCCGAAAACATTCCCCGCGGTGTCCACCCAAAGGAACCCAGTCAGATAGACAGACTGGAACTGGCCATACAAACAATGATGAAAACTGTGGAGGATGGATTTGCTCGAGCAGGTAATAATAAGGGTCTATATATATATTTATAATGATTGTCAAGTCTTGTTTTAAAGTGCTTTGAGTATGCTCTTGCTTTTTTCAGATAGTGCAGCACAAGAAATGAGAGAAATCAAGGAGGAAGTGAAATCATCAAAAAAGGAAATTCAATCATTAGAAGAGAAATTGAGGTAAGTGAGCAACCCCCTGTCAACCCAACTGGTTTTATTGACACCAATGTAGTCAAGGGTGAAATAAAAGAATAATACTCCTGATGATGTCATCACAGTTATCCTTTCCCAACCGAAGCAGGTTGGCATAGTGGATAATAAGGCGTCCGACTCCTAATCGGGAGGTCCTGGGTTCGAATCCCGGGGTCAGCAACCCTGACCGTGGTTTTCTGTGGTTTTCCACAGTCTTCCTAGGATAATTCCGGGGTCGCTTCCGTATAATAGGCCACAGCCGCCTCCTTCCCTTCCTATCCTTGGAGGTTGAAAGGCAATGCTGGGCCAACCTCCCTAATATCAGTTATAAAGTTATCCTTTCCCAACATGCCACATTATGAAGCTATGTGTGTTCGGGCAAACAGTGCGGAATTAATTATTAAGAAGGTGGTTTAATGGAATATTGAACATGTGCAATTCATTCCAGCAATGCAGTGGACACAATCACCTCATCGTTGACGGATATTAAGAACCACGTAATTCCTCCATCTAATTGCTACGACCTTCTGCAACGAGGACACAGCTCTTCTGGCTTGTATTCCGTGACCATTTCTGGGAAAATGGTCAAGGTGAGGTTCACGGAAAAAGGTCGCATTCACTCGGAATGATTGGGGCTACTTGATGTGGAATTAACTGAATATATTTTACGTCACCAACTCATGCTCTCGTGTCCACAGGTGTATTGCGACATGGTCACAGATGGAGGAGGGTGGACGGTCATACAAAGAAGAGACGACATCCGGTCTCACGAGGACTTCAATCGAGATTGGGCAGATTACAAGAGAGGGTTTGGTGATCTGGAAGGGGAGTTCTGGCTGGGTGAGTTGCACTCTTGTCACTTATTGTCACCATCACAGAAGACGAATGGATTGGCAGGCCTAACGAACCAGAATTCAAAGTGGGGACGTGCGGTCATTCACCGGATATCAATATCTGCACTTGATGGTTTAAAAGGGTTAACATGCAAACCATAGATGATACAAACCTTTGAAACTAATTCTTCCGCGACGATTACATGATGGTGTAGTGCCTAGTTCCTGTTGAACCTGCCACATGTAGCCTGTACATTATAAAGTATCGGCCATTTTTGACCACTTTCCGAGGTCGTAGGTCAAAGATTTTTTGGTAACATTTGACCGGCCATAAGTAGTCTGCTTTATTGTCCACTAGGTTACGCACTGCTCCTCAGAGGGGAACGTTCTCATGGTAAAGCAAAAGCATCATCTTCTTCGGAAGGTGTCAAAAAGTCAAAAGTCGCGCTTGAAAATCACTGATGTTTTAGAAATCGCGGTTTTCATACTGGACAATAGCGTTTGTAAGTACTATCTGGATATCGCGCTTTGGTTCATCGCTAGTTATAGAAGCCAATTTTATTTAATTGTACTGTACAAGCCTCATCAATCCTAGTCTTAATACTAATCTCATGATCTTAATATGTAGAGTGTATGTCCCATACCCCTTTACACAGGTCTGGACAGCATCCACGGACTGACCAGTGACCCTTCCACTCCGATGATGCTCCGGATTGACCTGGAGGATTGGGAGGGGGAGAAGAGGGTCGCCTTGTACAGCACTTTTGTGGTCCAAGATGAAGAGGAGAAGTACAGGGTCACTGTGGGAGGGTACCAGAAGGGACATGGAGGAGGAGACCCGGGGGACTATCTTGCCCAGCACAATGGCAGGGCCTTCTCCACAAGAGACAGGGACAACGATGGTTATAGTGGGAACTGCGCAGAGATGTTCAAGGGTGGCTGGTGGTACAATGCATGCCTCCGTTCCAATCTGAACGGACTTCATCTCAAGGGAGAGCACGGCCAACAAGATCAAGGTGTCATCTGGGGCAATAGCTGGAAGAGAACATGGAGTTACTCTCTGAGAAGAGCAGCCATGAAGATCAGACCCAGATGAACGACCAGTAATGATCACTCTTTGCACTTGTCACCCTGTAATACTGCATATTAGCTGCCTGCATATTAGTGGAGTATATCATAGTTTCTTTTGCCAATCTAATTAATTTGGTTCAATGTCAATGTGAGTGATCATGCACACAACATTACTCTCAAATCGGGGTCTCAGCATCCAACACTACTATAATTTATTATGATTGGGTGTCTTTTTTTTAAGGGTTGAACATGGATGCTATGTCACTGGAGCTACGTCACGGGCTAGCCCGTGTCTGTTGGTTGGTAATAATCAATGATTAGGCAATATAGACTGTTGAGTTGATATTACTTCTGGTGTCCTGATCACTCTATTATAATTATTATCCCACATTACGTACAATGATTGACTGATGGTTATCACTATGTTATATTCTTAGAAAAGTCTTCTGTGCTGGGACAGGCACAAAAACAGGGCTATTAATTGACGCAAATATGATGCTGAGTGTTCTTGGAGTCTATCAACTGGGATTTTAGATATGTATTATCTCCATAGTAAAATGGGCCACTTCCTGAATAAATGTCTACTCATATTGGACACATGCTGTAGTGCAATCTCCCGTGAAGAATATTTATACAGCATGTGCCCAGAAATATTGGACTGTTCGTGAAGTGTCAGCAACGGGTTGGACTGATGCCGTAATTCAGAGTCTGTCCAGTCGGCATGAGACACTTTGGGAAGTGTCGGGGTGGCGTTGGACACATGTAGGAGAAGGTGATGCCTCTCTCCCTGTGCAGTTTGGCACACGCAGTCGGTGGAACCATACACACGCTTCCAGGAGTGAGGTAGAAATTTTTTTTTTTTCATCAGAAGCATTAAGGTAGAGCTCAATGTTCATTGAAATAAATATCATTTCCTCTTCTGCCTAAGCGCAATCAAGAGGTGCAATGCATTATGCTTCAACTTCCACCGACTGCATGATTGTGCCAAACTGCACTGGGAGAGAGGCATCACCTTCTCCTACATGTGCAGCTACGACAGACACATACTTCAAGACTTTGAACATTGTAGGTTATTATTGCATCATATGTGGAAACTTCTAAACATGTAACAATTAAAATATATTCATTATGAAAACAGGTTTTGTCATTACCTTTTTGGTGCTTGTATGTACTTGGCAATAAATTAATTCTCTCAACACAGAATTTTTGACCAACGAGATCTACATTATTTGCGTAACAATGGCCTCTAACAGTGTAAAATAATGACCTCACAGTTTCTACATCTCATTATTTCCTGAGTGAATACTCTGTACATATGACACCCATAAAAAGCAACCAGCGCATATTAATCTTTTGGTCTGGTTTGACTTGGATCAAGTGCGCCAAGTTGGGAAAAGGTGAAGGTGAACAGGAAGATACCAAACTGCGCCGCGATTCGTCAAAATGGGAAAGTGCTTCGGGGAAATATTCCATCAGGTTGGTACAATCGACTCGTATCGTACAAAGTTACCTTCATTCACACTACTTGTTCTTTCAGAGATGCCCGGAGTGGGATAAGATAATTGAATAGCCCTTGAAGCAGCTCGGCTTAGTGAGTAGTTTAGTGAGTACACTCAAAAGAATCAACCAGAATTTAATGGGCTTCATTCATTGTTGACGACAATTAAAAGAGTGTGAGAAACTCAGTTTCACTTTGCTTCAGAAGCGAAACGAAAAGAACTCTGCGACTGACTTTTATTTGGGAGGCAACTTAAATGTCGAGTTGAGTGCGGCTTCAGTGTTCTCGCCAGGTGGTGCACGGCCCAGGGAGAACAGGTTATGGATTGTTTTCTCTACCTACCACTTTAAAATGATTGATCAGCAATGAAACCAATTGTTTGGGGCGAAAGTAACACTCCTGGTAACAATCAATTGTTGCCCCAAACAATTGGTTTCATTGCTCAATGATGCTCAGCGCTGTATGACCAAACCAATATTATTGTTTGGGGTGAATTGTTATCCCAATTGTTACTTTCATCCGAAACAATTGGCTTCGATTCTGAGCCAATCGCTCACATGTAAATGCTGCCTTAAACATATTGAAGTCTCCTGGTGCAACATTAAGCTGTGTTTACATGTGAGCGAATTATCAGCGAAATTGCAGCAATGTCATCGCCAACAATCGGGGTAACAACATTTTTTCACCCCGAACAATATTAGTCTCACTGCCTGGCAAAGACCTGGCTGATAATTCGCTCTCGTGTAAATGTGGCTTTAGACCGAATATTTCCCTCGATTTCTCCTGAAGTAGTTGAGGACACCCTTGAGCTTCTCAGAGCAGACCTGCCTCATTTGCTGCAGCTTCGTCGATCCCTTGGCCTTACTTCCACCTTCCAAAGAAGTTGATGGCCGGAAACGTGGCGTACTCGGCCGTCCTGCGCTTCAAGTTGCGCTTGGGAAACATGCAGAAGAAGGCGTTTGTCAACAAGCACACCACCTGCCGAATGAGATCAGGGTATGACTGGAAGCTGCAATGCAGTTAATGTCAGCTATTTTGTGCAATTACGAGATTTACCTTAAATATGACCACATGTTGCTGCGACGGCTTGATCCGGTGCAATTGCGGACCACATCCCGGAGCAAGACTGATCTTCTCAGTACCGTAATTGAAGTGCCGCGCCATGGCAACTATTCTTGCGGTTCGCCGCGGCTTCATCGTCCATCGGCTCAGATTGTTCACTGCATGCCGATTCTTCACCTGACATGTTAGTGGTCATTACTTGGCAATTGATGTGTAGATAATATATAGACATTTTAACGATGAGCCGATAAGTAGCTCAAGTCCATACGCAGGATCAGTTGGAAATAAAGTTGCTCTAGCATTTTCAGTATTTATTTCAATGTGCTGTTGTAGGTTGTGAACCACTCTGTGATTGGGAATGTTGGCGGCACACTGACAGTTTCAGATCAATGGCACACTATTATGCACTGGGAGGTGGGGGTGTCACATGCACTCAACATAAATTCACACAGAAAGAAACACTCGTTAGAAAAATTGTGCCTATTAGCCTGTTTTCTAAGGAGCAAAAAATATTTGGGTACTGGCAGCCGTTAAATGGCTGCACTTTTTGCACCCATTTGTAATATCATTTAAAAAAATAACTGCAGTGAGTGCATAGAGTTAAAATTATACAAGCTCAGAGCACATATTTCCGGCCCAATACTGTACAATTTGTGGATTTTTTTTGTGCAACTTATAGTCGTGAACATGACGGACAGTAGTGTTGGCCGCTCTCTACAACATCTTCTATAGTCATGTTGTGAGGTGACGTGAAATTCAGCAAGTAGTTCGTGCAGTTCTTTGGAACAAGTTAATTAAGCAGGATATCTGCAGTGTTTCATCATTGTTAGACCACCACACCATATAAAATGCGGGGAGGGGAAAGGAGTTGTTACTAAAACAGGACTAAGTACATTATGTGACATGCTTGTTAGAGTGCATTAGAATGCAGGGATAATGCAATAATTAGTCAATGACAGCCATTAGCGGGTGCAACATCATTCGAACACAATTACAGGAAATTACTTTACGAACTAGAATTGGCATCTTGTTATACGTTGGGCATCGCATAAAAGGATCAGTTGCAGGTCGGACTTTAGCATCACACCACAATAATATTTGATCTTGTTTGCATATGAAATGCTGATGGAGTAGTCACGTGATGTTACGAGTAATGGTAGTGAGCTGGGGGTGGAGTAGGGAAGGTGCGTCACTTCCCTTTTTTCAGCATTTTTATCACAATTAATGTCACTTTTTGGATGCTAGAGATCTATGGTGACACATTCCATGCATTTTATCTCATAATAATTTGTTTCATTCTGAGGCTGTGGAGCTTTAAACAGCCCGACGCCTAAGAATTATATTGTCGTATGTCCAATATAATTCTTAGGCATCGAGCCATTATGAAGGCAAGAATAAACATCTTATTACATTCTCAAATCTGCAAAGGCACAGGTCATCTTCCTTGATTAAAAAATCACTCTTTGAACACACTGTGAGTCAAGTTTTGCACTAAAATTGAGAGAACTGAAACATCTTTCACAACACAACATTTTGGCTTTTAGTGTACTTTGTGCGTAACTGTGATAAAATCACATGACTACCTAACACACATTCAGTGCTGCCATTTGTGCGCATATAATTACGACACATCATTTGCAAAATAGTACACACTTGTGTTGATACACATGTTGCGCTTAATATGTCTTACTAATCTTGAAAATAAGTGCATTTCACACATCTCCAGTGAAATGACTATTTAAAAATAAATTTGAGTGGACTAGCATATGCTTATTAAAGGCAATTTCAGGTCACAAACATTTCAATGACTCATCATGTGAAGATCCCAGTGTGACTTTCGGTAAGTACCGTACAAGCACAATTTACATTTGTACTTCCTGTATTCACGGGTTCCATGCAGCCTTCTTTCGACGGCTTCATTGGAACTGGCCCCACTTTTGTTCAGGGCCGCATTATCTGTTTGTTCATAACTCTCGTTTGTCGCACTGGATCCGCATCCAGTTGTCTCATCACTCCCGCTATTTGGATCATCATTCCCTGGACACGGCTTCTTAGGAGAGTGACTTGCAACGCAGGCGACCAACCTTGCAGCGGTGTAGAATTTCGCATTGCAAATCCCACAGCAGAACGGTTCTTTCACAACTACGGTAGACTGAAAAATTAAATTTCGCATTTATTCCATTTGCACTGACGATTATGCAAGTGCAGCGTACCTCACTCACTGGCATTACGTCGTAACATTCATCTCCTTCTCCAAATTGACTAGCATTACTCTCCTGTAATTGAAGTTGCCACTTTTCCTGCAGGTAGAAAGTCATTTTCAGTGCAATTCAATCCAAACACAACATGCGTTGCCCATTACATCGATTTCAATGCTGCCATCCAATTCTGTTTCCATCACCGCAATTCCAACCATATTGGAAGCGGCCACAGCTTGTGAAGTCAGCTCTTCTGTGGACGCTTCCAGGTCACACTGTAGTAGCTGGCGCAGTATAGTACAGTTGCTGGTGTCCTGGCCATCTGCGGACAACTCTGTTAATGAGTGATTGACAACATCACTTTGTTGCGCTCCAGCTTCTGACACGTTGTCCATCGTCGCAACCGTGTCCTCAGCTTCCGAGAGTTCAGATATGTCCACTAATTCAGGAAGGGTTTTTTCCGGTGGTATCACTGTGGATGTAACGTACGGTATTATTACTGCTAACTACTTCTCCACCTGTCCAGGGAGCATATAGCCTACCACATAAGAGACGCAAACTTCTGTCGGCGCCTGTTCGCGTCTCTCTGTTTGGGGCCGTTGCCAAGGCTGGCAGCCATTTTGAAGTGTGGGCAACACCAACGAGGTATAAATAGAGTACAGGCAAAATAGGATCCGCCATCTTTGATGACCCAATTTTGCCTGTACCCTATTTATACCCTGTTGGCGTTGCCCCCCGTTACAAAATGACCGCCAGCCTTGGCAACGCCCCAGAGAGACGCGGAAATCGAATGTTTGCGCCTCTTATGTAGTGTATATGCTCCCTGACCTGTCTGTACCTTCCTGATCACAGTTCGGCTGCGTCCTGACCGCACCCTCTATGACGGCCACCAGCCTCATCTCCATCTCCGCCACCCTCTCCTCCAGCTTCCCAACCCTGGCCATCACCCGCTCCTCCATCTTCCTTCCTTCGTTCAAAAGCAGCTCCAGAAGCCTCTTGTTGACTTCCACCGCCTTCATCACCTCCTTCAATATCAATCCACTTCGGGCCATCTCCCAGACCCTTCCAATCGGCTTGACACTAAACCTCAACCTTTTCTCCAACAGACCAGCAAATTTGTTTCAGGTTGCAGTAAGCAGGCTGGGAAGAAACAGAAAGAAATTAACAAATTAAAATAATCAACAGGTAATGTCCGCCATCTTGGTTGCTTCGGGTGCGTTGCAGCCGCTGACATAGGAACAGTTGGTAACGATTCGGGTGGCTGTAAATATGCACGTGCTGCCATCTCGTGGCAGTCCGCAGAAACAGGTGCAATAATGTTGATTAAAAAAATTATTTAAAATTAAATCTGTAAAGTAGAAAGCAACATTAAGCGTCAGTTTCATACATCATAATTTGAGCTTCTATTTACAGTAGTTGCTGGAGCCAACAATCTGTACCGTGGACCCTACGTACCGTTTGCAAAATAACACAGTGGTAATTGCGGTAATAAATGCGGTGTTACTCTGTGAAGGAATGAAAGTGATTAAAATATAAGACCGGTCGGCAGTTACATTCAGTACGTACACTGGATGTACCGGTGCTCGAGGTTCATGTCCTCACAATATTAAAGTCACTTCACCAGTTGTTTCAGCTGCTCCGGCAAAAGCGTAATTCCATGTACGTTCTTGGACGTTAGATGGCTTATCAAACATTTCTTCTCGTAAAACCTTTTCCCGCACAAGTGGCACTCGTAACGGGTGAGTTCGAGGTGAACGCGGTTGTAGTGACTGTTGAGGTGCTGCTTCAGGGAGTACCTCCCGTTGCACAAGTGGCAGGAGTAGGGCTTCTCACCCGTGTGACGTATCATGTGGCGGAGGAGGTTGAACTTTGAGTCCGAACTGTATGCACACAGTTTGCAGTGGTGAACTTTTCTTGGAGCGACTCCTTTCGGTTTCTTTCGACCCGAGCCACGTTTCGCAGTCCTCTTTCTGCCCTTGAATCCCACTGATGCACTAGAACTCTGCATTGCCTCAGCCGCACCTGCTGGCTCGCTATATTGTTCCTCCACAGCAAAGTCTTCATTCACATGGCCGTGGCTGTCCACGCAAGCTGCCAATTCATCAGCCGTGTAAAACGTAGCATCACATATGCCGCAACAAAAGGGCTGAATGTCTTTCATAGTCTGAAAGATAAAAATACAGCGTTACAAATTGATGATGGTGACAAAATTCAGCCTGTCCACACATCACACTATTATTTTTGACTATCCGACACTATTTTTATATCCAGAATAACAGTGAGCAGGTTTTTCTTACCTGGATTGTTTTACTCTGGCTCAAATTTGGTGACACTTCACCAGCTGATTCGCTTTCTTCGGCATCTCTTTCTTCCAGCTGTTCCTTCCAGTCTTCCTAAATAAGGAAAAGCAACTTAATTAATACCCAAGGAGCAGTGCCGATCAACACTCTTTGACATATCAGTATTGACATCCTCGTTATAAAACATTTCATCGACACTATGTGACTAAACATTCATTCAGTTGTAACACTTGCCCGACACCGTGCAGCCGTGTAGCTGCTAATATTACTTACCGTGGTGTCAATTTTATCATCTAGTTCTGATTCTTGAACCCAGATTTCATGTACGTTGGGGACAACTGTAGCTGATGATGAAAATTGTTGCTGTTCATGATCCGACGTGCCCTCTAGAAGCAAGCCAGAAAGCTCTGAAAAATAATAAAAAATGTGACCCATTTCATTATGCGGTGAAAAAATTAATGATTTATTACCACATTTGTCATCCTGCACGTTCGTTCCTGGTTCCCGCTCCTCTAGTGGATTCCTTTCTTTTAATTCAACGCTGAACGGATCGTCATTATCTGATACGGTTATGATTTCGACTTCATCGCTATCATGCGCTCCTTCAGGATTTTCATTTGGCAGTATCGCTGTAATAAAGTACAGCAGTCATAAGAGCTGAACACTATGTTATAGGTACTTACCTTGGTGTATGTCGCTCGTTGCCGTGTACGATGAACCTGATATTTACACACACAAAAAATGTTGTTTAAATATTCATTCATTGCTAGCTGTATGCATATGGCTGACCTTCGACCTGCCCCCGGATGAGCTCTTCCAGGCTGGCCACCATCCTCTGGACCCCTTCCATCCTGTCCATCACCCTCTTCTCCATGGCCTCCATCCTGGCCACCATCCTGTCCTCCATGGCCCTTCCCTCGGACAATATCAGCTCCAGCATCCTCCTGCTCACCTCGCCCATCTCCATGGCCGCCGGCCCCTCAATAATTCCAGATCCGGATCAACAAACCTTGTCCAGGACTCAAACTGGAAGCCAAAAACAAGGGCCCAAAATGTGTCCTGTCAGAAAGTGAGGTCCGCCATCTTGGATGACCAGTCGGGGTGCGTTGCGGTGGCTGGAATTTGGAACAGTTCGAGGGAGTGTTCGGGTGGCTGGTTTTGAGAAACTGTGATGACCTTGAGCACTTCAATGAGAAAAGGTCAATTAGGCAAACTGATTAATAATAATTGCTCATTACGCAGTTTCATCGGGTTGACATGTTCAAACTAGGCCCTCTAGAAATTATTTTATTTTTTATTTTATTTTTTTTAAAAAAGGTCAGCTGAACGGATATCTGTGGGGTCATTTACAGCATTGTTGCAGGCTGGACATTGTTAGACTCTAGCCAGGGAGCATATATACTGCATAAGAGGCGCAAACATTCGATTTCCGCGTCTCTCTGTTTGGGGCGTGGCTGGCGGCCATCTTGAAGTGTGGGGAACGCCAACGTGGTACTATAAATAGGGTACAGGCAAAAATGGGGTCCGCCATCTTTGATTCGCGCGTGTTCTTGCCGTGTAGTTGCCAAAACCATCAAAGATGGCGGACCCTATTTTTGCCTGTACCCTATTTATACCTCGTTGGCGTTCCCCACACTTCAAGATGGCCGCCAGCCTTGGCAACGGCCCCAAACAGAGAGACGCGGAATTCGAATGTTTGCGCCTCTTATGTAGTATATGCTCCCTGCTCTAGCTGTAGACAATCTTCGTCTTCTTTGTCGCTTTTAGAAGGATTTTGGCAAATTTTTGCACACATCTCATGACTTAGAGATGACATTCCCCGTGCTTCCCATAGACTGGAACTGGCCATGCAAACAATGATGAAAACCATGGAGGATGGATTTGCTCGATCAGGTAAAGGGGACAATGGAATATAATAATTATCGCGTCTTGTTAAAGTACATTGGATATGACCTTGATCTTTTCATCGGGCAGCACGAGAAGTGAGAGAAATCCAGGAGGAAGTGGCATCACTAAAAGAGGAAATTCAATCATTAAAAGTGGAAATGACGTACTCACGAGAAGGAATGAAATCATTAGAAGAGAAATTGAGGTACGTGAGGTGTCAATCCCAACTGCTTCAATTGCCACCAACATAATCGTCATGCGGCATCACCTTTTCCCATCATCTTTATGAAGCTATATGAGTCGGGAAAACATTGAGAAATATTATTAAAAGAGTATAGTGTAGACTTTATAGGCAGGCCTAATCATTTTTAGACGAGTGTAATATTTATTCCAGTGTCTTGTCGAATTGTAAGGAAGGTCAGACCCCTATGACTGGTGACCTTGACCCGGCCACTAGTGACATGCAATCTGCGTCTGAAGTGAGTGTGGCCGCAGCAGAAAAGAGATTCAAGACAGAGATTGGTCAGGCAGTGGACACTTTCACCTCATCAGTCACAGATATTATCAGACTGAACGTGGACAACGCAACTGTCTGTCCGACCGAATCGCGTAAGAAAGCAGAACAATCCTTCAGTCTGTGCATTGAATGAAAAAATTTATAGGATTTGGGAACTTATTTTGTTACTTACAAAGTAAGTTACACTCACACTATCTTTTGAAACGAAAGCATTTAGAAATAGGCATGGCGCTAGTAGAACATACTCTGGCGTAGCCAAATACGTGTACACTATATGCTAATAATAAGCAATGCTTTTAAAACAGTGGAAAAAGTGTGACTGCAGGTGTGAGGGGCAGGGTTCTGCAAGAATAAATTAAAGGTCTTGTTACGACTAAATGGTTGCTGAAGACTGATTGACACTGCAATTTCTTGCAGACCCGACACCTCCTGCAATTCATGCAACTAATTGCTATGACCTTAGGCAGAGAGGACACCGCACATCTGGTGTTTATTCCGTGACCATCTCTGGAAAACAAGTCGAGGTGAGGCTCACGCAAAGGTGGGCATTAGCTCCTTTAAACAGCTAACAGCTAATAGCTGAACTAACTTTTCGCTAGCTGATTAGCTGCTTCCTCTAACTTTTCAGGTCGCTAGCTGACTAATTAGCTCTCACTAAATTAGTGCCGCACTGCAGCTAAATACAATCAGCTAACAAAATTAATTCGTGTTCCTGTGTCACTGTCTGTTACTTTTTAAAGTTGCATTGTTTCCACTCCAGCAGGGATTAATATAGACCAGTTTATGAGTGGCCAGGGTGGGGGACTTCAAGGCCCTATGGTGGAATCTGGGAAGACCGAAAGGGTAAGGTGAAGGTCAGAGGATCCGGGTCATAGGGTGGTATGCAGGCCACTTTCCAGCCCACTGGTGACGCACGAAAATTGAACGTCTTTCTTTCAATGTCCAAAAATGTGGTGAACCAGCCAAGTGAGTCAACCAATAGCAACAGTCGATCCAGTCAGGGAAGATATGAAGAAGTGTAGCATGCGGGNAACTGTAGCATGGGGGGGGTTGCCAGAAACATCTGCATTTCCTCAGGTTAAATACAGGGGGCGAAGGGGTATAGGCTGGGGGGAGAGCCATTAGCCCCCGCTTTTGGACATATTGAGGGCCAAGAGAGCCAGCCTCTCTGATGAAAATTTTGAGAGGCTGATTTTTTTGAATGCTAATCAACATCATCTTAATACAAACTAACCAACCGGAACTCTGTGTAGTGTTTGTTGGTTGTAAATACGCTCGCAACATACTGCGATAGTGAGTAGTGTACAAATCTGTCTTATACAAATCTGTTGTCTTTTTGTCTGTTTTTTTTTTCTTTACGCACATTTTCAGCTATTTTACCTGTTTGTATGCCCACCTACTATGTGCTGGCAGCCGTTTGGTATACTATCACTGCGGTGTGCGGAATTATTGTTTAAAACTCCCTTTTGCCGCCGCCGATATACATTGTACTCATATTACAGGGCTAGGTGCCGGATTGTAAATTCTGTTCCTGTCTACCTGGCCAAAACTTATTTTCCGATCACTTTGGTGCGCGGATTACATTATAGCTACCAGTTTTTTAAATATAAATTTTGCATTGCCTGTCTTTGGAGCTTTCTTCTGAGACAAATAAACTTTTTTCCTATTTGGATTTGTGTATTACTTTTTGTATGGAACAGTAAATAACTAAATAAGGCGTATGTTTAGCAATGCTCTCTAGGCTTCATCAGCTCAGGTCTGGTTTTTAAGGGTCATGGAGCAAAACAAGAGACGAAGTTAGCTGTTAGCTGTTAGCATTAGCTCTAACTAATTTTCTAGCCATTTAGCATTAGCTATTTAGCAAATCCAGTTTTTATAGTTAGCTGATCAGCTGTTAGAGAAGCTGATTTTTCGGTTAGCTGTGCCCACCATTGGGCTCACGGAATAACGACCAATTCGAACAAGGTGTCACCTGGCCCTCCTGGAAGGGATATTATTACTCTCTGAAAAGAGCAGCCATGAAGATCAGACCCTGGCCTATAGTTCTGCAACAATCAAAGCAAGCTCCAACATCTATAATATTAAAATGCTTGCGTTGCATGTATAAGCCCTCTGATTGGTCCGCCCCCGCATTGTTGCCGCCACCTCCTCCCATTGGCCCCCCGTCCATTGTTGCTGCGTCGTATCCATGACGCATTGTTACCACGACGCCTCCGATTGGCCCCCGTTCCGAGCATGCGCCATGGGTGGGAGAACGCCTCAGTCGCTTGCTGGACGTCAACGCGGACGCATCATTCTCCTCTCCCGTGAAGACCCCTCCACCCTGCCACCATCCTCCG
>KZ538941.1:26383-39355 GCA_000934665.2 Catajapyx aquilonaris | reverse complement strand
CCTTTAATATGCACGGCAAAAATATTCACATTCGTACGTGTTCTTGCCGTGAAGTTCCATGGCAAAACCATCAAAGATGGCGGACCTTTACGGCCTGCCTGTACCCTATTTATCCCTCGTTGGCGCTGGCCTGCGACTCGCGACCGGGTGCAAGTGTTGTGGCTTTGGAACATCGCCTTTTGGCTGTATTTTCACCCTGCTAACGTGTAAATTAGCAGCGGAGGTGATGTTTTCTCAACACTATAGGCCAAGCAGAATTAGAAACTCCAAAAAATTTCAAAATTCAGGAGGGTAGTCACTTTGGAAGTCAGGACTAATAAATTGGTCAGAATGTGTTTGGTTAGGCTTTTGTCACAATAATTAGGAAGCAAGTAATTAGCAGAGAAGCAAGCAATGCAGCAAGACAAGCAGCTGATACATATACTGCATATATTTATTTACATCAATATTATTTACAATAAAATTGAACTCAAAAGAGGCAGATAAATCCTATCTTCTTTCAGTGATGGTGAAAGTCCTTGGACACAGCTGACAGGATGCTGATTACGGGATCCTAACTCAGGCAAGCTTTCCGCAGTCAAATGAACCATATTCTGGAAGGTACATGCATAAGTACCAAATCGTAATAAATGCAATTATACAGGATCACTATCACCATAAATCAACCAATTCTCACCAAATGAGGAAAGATAATAATCAACCAATAACACTTCAACAATTGAAACAAACTCAAAGTGGCAGAAGCAAGATGCCAACACTTGAAGGAAGTACACTTCTATAGCTCATGGGCGTAGCCAGGATTTAGGTTGGGGGGGGGGGGGGGGGAGGGCCCCACCTGTCCTCATCCTCCCCCCTGCAGCAAGCAATATGGGGGCAACATTGGGGCAACATTGGGGAAGCCGGCGCAACATAGCCCAATATGGCCGATGTTCAGCCATGATGTCCATGGGGACAGAGACACAGCGGAATATCGGGCCAAGNCCCCCCTGCCCCCCCCCCTGGCTACGCCCATGCTATAGCTTATGCAATACTCATCACACAATCCTTGTCTCCGATTTGAAGTACACTCACATCAACTAGAACCCAACAATGATGAAACTCCGTCAGTCGTGGAACAACATCCTTCTCCAACCATGGCATGGAGGAAAACAGGGTATGAAAATGGAGACCGTCACACAAGACGTGTGGAACCGGAGGCAACAGGAGGCAACTGACATTTTTTCTGAGGAAAACAGTAAGTCCACCAAAAAAATATAGATAACCAAATACTAGTGTAAGAAACATGTTCAATGGGGAAGTCAAGTATGGGTACATGTTGCAGCGTGACTTCATCGTGTACATTTTGTTGTTGAAGAGCAAAAGCAGCAGCGTCTGAGCCCTTATTTACATATTTGCATACATATTTTATGAACTTAACGGAGTTGAAATATTCCACATTAAGATGGGCATTAAAAGCTTTTGTCAGCAAGGGACAGTACGGTACTATCCATTGGTTGTCCACATAATTATGTCTACCAACCTTTGCCGTGAATCCACCATCCTGAGGGCTTCTTCTATACTATCTATAGGAAGGGTATCCGTCATCTCCTGTCCGGGTTTCGTTTAGGAATTTCCTGGGATATCTTTTGGTACACTTGTCGCCTGCCATGCAAGGAGAGTTGGAATTGAGTTTGCCACATGGACGATATACCATTGTGGCCTTCAGAATGTATTTGTCTATAGTGAGGGATCAGGCAGTTCAGCTGAAATAATGGAGTCAATCTGATTGGAATGAATTTTAGTAGAAAGCCAGATCAGAATATGGGCGTGTGGTAGTCCTCTCTTCTGCCACTCAATAGTGTACATGTCACATCGAACAGGTCCAAAAACTTGACCCTTCTTTACAAGGTCCATCAATTTAAGTAATTTAAGATGGAAAACCCCTGTTGAAATATCAGGTCTATCTTCAGGTGTTAGACCTGGAAGAAGCTCTTCTACAATAATTTCGTTCCACTTAGAGTTGCAAGTGAAGGTAATGAATAAGTCAGGTCTTTCATATAGTGTCTGACATACATGTCATTGGATCTTGTGTACGCCCATGCATATACGTATCTCGGGCCGCCAGTGTCTTGATGGAAGAATGCGTAGTTGTTGCTGCGGTATCGCTGCTGATGGCATCGCGCAAGTGAATATATGAATCTAATCTCAGCTCTTTTTGATGGGTCCGAATGTAACAAAGCCTCTCAGACTCGATCATGTGTTCCTTGTTTGTAGATCTCCAACAAAGTAAACCTGCAGAAATTGGGCCTGTTCGTTTGGAAGAGGCTGTAGAGTCCCAGTCCGGTGATAAACCTGACCTTGGACCTGTAGTTAAATGTAGGTATAAATGCAACCTGGGTAACAATCTTGGCCCCAAATGATGTCATTTGAAAGGCACAGTACTTTCTGTCATTAGATAGAAATTGCCTGGATTCTTTAGTTGTGCCAGTGAGGAGTAAACTTAGAGGCTCATCAGGCGGATCAGGAGCAAATGGAACTTTATGTTGCCATTAGAACAGCACATTCCTGCTGTTTCGTTGCTCCATTTCTTAGCCCCGCAGCGGTGACATACTTGTATCATCGCACCAATAGCAATGGAATCGTCAATGGCATAGTCGCTATGGGTCATAGTTATATAAATGCCCGTTGATTCCACTGTCGATATGCATTAGTTCTTACCTTGCCTTGTCTGGCTGATTGCAGTTAGACGGGACTCTAGCTCTTCGGAAGTTTCTTTTCTGCCTCTGTTCAGCTTGTCTCGCTGATTTCAGTTCAGGTGCAGTCATTAAGTTCGAAGCCCGAATTAAATCTCGGCTCCCATTTAACATATCACGGCCAAATATTTATGGCACATCGAGAGACTCTTTAGGGTGCAGAGGAGCTCTTCTGCAGTTTCTTTTTTCCTATGTTTAGCTTGTCTTACTACTTTCAGTTGTAGACGGGAATGTCGCTCTTTTGCAGTTTTTTGCTGCTTTTTAGTTCTCTGGCGTTTGGCAGAAGGAGATTGGAATAATGTGTAACGCTTCTTTGGAGGCATTGTGAAACAGAAGAGGGACACACGATATCTCCGACAATGCACCTCTGGAACTAGCTGTTTCCTTGGAGATGCCCTCAAACAATACTATAGTAGTAAAAAGTCTCAATTCTTGCTTAAAAATCTGACGAATTTCTGTGTAGTGAGGGCATCTCCATGGGAATTTGAAATGTCATAGAAACGTGATAATTGAATATTTGAAATGTGAAATTATGCGTGTTGTCGGAGTCATGGGTTCATTGTCGGAAGCTGAAACATGCGTCGAAAAAAGTAACCCCCAATGAGCTAGTTTAAGGCAGTGTAGGGACATTCCCCTGGAGTTCTATAGCGAAGCCACAAACAACTCCACAAACAAACTCATTATGTAGGCTACGTATAGATGACATTACAATTTTCAAAATTTGGAAAGTACCGGGCTGCGGCTAGTTGGGTGGTGTTACTTTGTCGGGCAGATCCTCAGGCAGATCTCGCTATTTCGTTAGTAAGATGATGGCGCTGCATTCATGGGATGAGTTCTCTATTTTAATACGATCCCATAAAATTTCAGACTGGAACACATCGTGCTTATAAATTTTCATACAAAATAAGTACCTGTGCACATATCCCTTAATATTTGGCTGAAATTCATAGCGTATGTAGTAGACGCCATCCATTGCCCAGTGATGCAGAGCTACTAGCGGCTACGAGCCGAACCGTGTTGTCTGGCCACGTCATCCGTCCCCCCTCTCCTCCCACCTCGCTCCCACCCCCACCCCCGACCAAGGAACAGTGAAGAGGCCATAGGTGTCTGTGTGTCATCTGGGTCTTCAATCCGCGTTAATCTTTGCCCCCCGACTCCATCCTCCCTTCAGTTTTTGTTCAGGTCATATAAATAATTATTATAATACAGGACCATGATGGAAGCGGCCTTCATTGACGGCTTCGGACGAGCGGACGAGGAGAGACGCGATGAGCAAACGAGGATGCGGGTAAGTGCCATGTTCCAGGGACTTGTATGGGGCGAGGGGAACAGTCCAGTGAATGTTGAAAAGTCCATAGCAGCCGGGACATGCCAGTATATAGGGCAGACAGCGTTCCATCAGTCCCGGCTGACTATGGAACTATGTGGACTATGGAACCCAAGGAAATGTTCAGGAACTATGGTGCCGTACCTAACCGGACAGGGACCGATTAATGTTTAAAGCTTCACTTCAACTGGCAACAGTCGACTGACCTCTGTTGTAAAGATGGTGCGTGCAAGTCAGGCCAGCTAAACTTGCTCCGATTTCCAGTTCACGCAATATACTTTGCACTAAATTGTTGCCAGAGGTTCAAGTTATGGAGAACTTTGAGGTATACATTTGGCTTCTAAGGAAAGTTAATTCCTGCTCCTTTACATGCTGCCAGTGGAAAATTGCCTTTGATGCATGACGAAAGGACAAGGCACAAAATGTATGGGCGAGTGGCCTTCCGTTCGATATGCCTGATAATTGGATATGTTGCAGCCCAGACCGTCCTGATCAATGTTGCATAGGGACATTTTCAGGTGGGACCTACAGGGAGCCTGCTAATGACCTCCGAAGGTAATAGGGGGAGTAATAGACTACAATAATCTTGTCTCCAGGAACTCAATGGTTATTGCATTAAATTATCTATTATTCTTTATTACAAATTCATCTGGTTCAAATTCTACTCCTTGAAGGTTGTCATCTGGAGTTTCCTCCAGCTGCACTTCAACATTCATTGGGTCAATGTAAGGAAGGTATCTCTCACAGCAGTCTTCTATGGTATTGAGTAGCCTCTTCGATGAATAGCAATTAGCATGCTCCCTGTAGGTCCTACCTCGAAATGTCCCTATCCACATTGATCAGGATGGTCTGGGCTGCAACATATCCCATTTTCAGGCAAATCGAGCGGAAAACCAGATCATATCCCATATGACCTTCAGAGGTCCATAGCACGCTCCCTGTAGGTCCTACCAGGTCCTACCTCGAAATGACCCTATCTAACATTGATCAGGACGGTCTGGGCTACAACATATCCCATTTTCAGGCATATCGAACGGAAGGCCACTCGCCCATACATTTTGTGCCTTGTCCTTTCACCTGGAATGTTGGAACCTTTGCAGTGACTGAGTGCATGACATTAATTTTGCAGACAATAGACCGAAATGCCATAATGCATTTCAATTCCCCAACATCCGCTATTGTTCCATAATCAATATCCTAGGAAGAATTAGTCATTTTATTGTTCCAAATTTGGGAAGTATTTCACCTTGACAGAGCAAGGAGTGTAATACTTAGGAAGTGCCTTGTAATGTGGCTCGCTGAGTAACATTAAGGTCACACTGTTGTTGTTCAATCCAGTGATCCTTATTATACAGCTGCACCTGGCCCACCGCTGGACAAATCACCTGCACATGTGTCCCCTGCCCCCTCCCCAAACCCCCCAACCCTTACCCCATTTCCCAGTAATCCTTGCACCTGAGTTTGAAGATAAAAACCATTAAGAAAACTGTATGGTGGTCTGCCACCCCCCTGTATAACGACCAAGTGTTGTATCATGAGGTAAATAAAATAAAATAAAATGAATAAAAATAAAATAAAATTATACAGCTGACAGAAAATTTTTATCATCAAAAGCCAGGGAGATTGTGTTAATGCACGGAAAATGCATCTTATGTGCCATATTGTTTGTATTCTTCCAGCTATCTGAAGAGATCTTACAGAAGATTTTGCCAACTGTAGGAGATGGTGAGAAAGCCCTGTGGGATCATGGGTGCCCCATAGAGGTGCTGAGTGTCAGCAGTGCAGGTGTATTTTGGATAAAGGAGGCCAAATCAGTGATGGGAACAAAGACGAAGGATGACCACAGTCGGAAGGAGATGGAGGAAAAGCTCCAGAAGGATGTGATGAACCCACCAGCCCAGATTGAGCCCGAAGAAAGAGAGGTGGGTGCCATATATTCCTTCATCAGCAGTCAAATCACAGCTGGTTATTATAACGCATCCCGGCAATAACAGGGGCATAAGTCCAACAATGACGATTTTGACTTATTACTAGAGCAGGGTCCATGACCGTGTGCACATTCAGAATGCATATTCTGATTTCTAAAAATTAATAATTAGTAATTCTGATTATTCGAATGCTGCATCAATACCTGATTTATGATAACACTATACCAACACTATACAACTTTCAAAGTGCTCTCCTGTGAAATTGACTTTTTGGACTTGTGCCCCTGTTATTGCCGAGGTGCGATTAATATCACTCTCCTTTCCTTCTAAACAGATGGTTGCGGCATTTTATGCAGGCAGCAGCAGCAAAAAGTGGCAGAGGGCTGTTGTGGAAGAGGTGCATCAACTGGATGATACCATGGAGTACACCGTGATGTTGGTAGATAGAGGCTACTCTATAAGAGTTCCTGATTACAACATCAGGAGTTTACCTGACTGGGCCAAGAGCTTGCCCTACCAGGTGATGGTGGTCAAGCTCTTTGGTGTGGTACCGACGAATGAGATGGTGGACTTACACACCCAAAAGACGAGTACAGGGTGAGTGTACATTTTACTTATCAATCACACCTGCAAAGGAAAAATTTTAGCTTGGTTAACAACTTAGCTTTTTATTTTTATTTTGCTTTTTTTGCCCAGCATTGTACTTGAATTGGGAATACATTGAAAGATTTTATATTGAAATTTGTCACATGATGAACATGTCCTGTTGCCCTTATGCCACAAACATGAAGAATGTACAGTACAAAATGATTCTTGTAAGGTGCAACCAACTTATTTTGCTTGTACGACGTAGATTATAAACTGTGGCAGGGATTGGCAAGAAAAGCCTTTTGTGTTTCAGAGAACTCAGTATATAGGGGAAGTCTCTGGTGGTCTTCATTCAAAAGAAAGTGATTCACTGTGGTGATACACTGCTGGAAAAAAGTGCCTTGTATCCCCCAATCAGTGCCATAGCTGTGCAGGTGGAACGTGGAAGCATGCACTACTCAAACTAGCATTAGCAACTAGCTGCTGCGACTTCCAGTTGATTCAGGAACACGTGCATTGGCACTTCTTGCAGGGGTACAAGCAGTTTTTTCCCGGTAGTATATAGACAGGTGGCAGGATTGTGCATGTGTATTCTCCACAGTCTTACTTAGCTTTTGGAGGTTATAATATATTATTATGCTATGCAGATGAAATGCAAGAAAATGTTGATCAATGCTACAGTACATTCCCATGGGATTATTGGTGGGCTGCAGGGCCGTTCCGGCCAGGCCAGCTCCTAATTATTCTTCAACAGTACATTCCCACACAATCTGATATCTAGTCTTTTTAAGAGTATTGAGGGACTCTCAAAAATTTGTAGTCATATTGTGGTGGTAATGAAACCCAAGAGACGGGCTCAGATGAGATAATCTTAACAAAATTTAGCAGACACAAAATCTGTTAGTGCTAACTGCACTAATCATGTACTTCTGTGGGATGGCAATGATGATTGTGGCCATTATAAAGGAGCAGCACAATTTTTTAAAATGTAGTTAAAACCTCTAATTGTTTTTCTGATGTATGGGTAAAACATATAGTATCATTTCTGAAAATAATAATGCAGTTCTTCACTGCTACGACTTTTCCAGGCTGGGTATCAACTGGTCACCTGCAGCTACAAATTTTGTGGCTACTCTACTGAAAGATTGTTCGGCTGTGAGGATGGTTAAGATGTCCCCAAACATCATAGATCTTCAGCAGCCTTCTTTGCAAAATTGGGGGATGAAGGAAGAGGTACCTGTCATCATACTGCTTGAGTTGAAACCAAGTCAGGGTCGCAGTGATCTAGCCCCAGATAGGCCGATTATGTGCCTACAGCATGAGATGATAAGGCAAAAACATGGCTCTTCCAGTTTAAGTATCCATGGCCAAGGCAATGTAGCTGTTACAGCACGTGTAACAGCTACAAGCCCTACAGCATGCGTGAGCCATAATTCTCCAGCAGGTGCGAGTCACCAGAACAGTGATGATGGAAAATTCAAGGAAAAGACATTTAAGTAAGTCTGATTACTTATTAGATTATGTGAACTATTTTTGAAGGTAACATGCCTGTGTGTACATGAAGGCGGTCCGCTGTGGTCCGCGGTGAAGGCGGTCTGTGGGGACTGGTGACATAGAGTGATGAGAAGCAGTGGCGTAGCGTGGAGGGGGCGACCGCCCCTCTGCCCCGGCGCAAAATTTCGTGTCTAAAAAAATGAAAGATATATCGTATTGAAAATCGAGCGCCCTCCCATGCAGACAGTTCTTACTCCAGTAAATGCAAATGGGTTATCCTATTAACTCACTTCCAGGGGGTTTCACTAACAAGTAAGTAGAAAAGTTGCAAGTGGGAATGTGCATGGAAATATACAGTTCACATATTGGCCAACTGGGGGGCGCCCCATCCCCCACCCCTTGGATTGACAAAGTGGAAAAATAATAATAAATAATAATGATAAAGTTTGAGGCAAAAAGTAAGCACAAATTAGAAAATATACAACTGTAAACTATAAAGTCATAGGCCAAAAAAGTGATGCATTCTTGTGTGATCTTCCATGAGAGTGTACGTGTATAGAGGTGATTTAGCAAAGCAAAATTGGTCCTCTTGGTTTTGAGTCAAGGAAAGAGGCGCCCCACAGTGTTAGATTTACATGGTGCAAATGTTGCAGATGAAACAGGGGCGGTTATAGCCTTCCCATGGGTTTCATGAGTGACAGGTTGTGAAAAAGGAGAGTTTCTCTTCTTGGAAGCTAAGACAAACATAAATAATTCTGGGGGATCTTGTCCATGCACCTATTTGATTTTGAGGTAGTGTTCCTTCTTCTTTGTGCAATACTCGAATTGTTTATTTTTAAGGAAAAGCAAGCTGTCTTGCCTTTATTGAGGGTGACCCATTCCTACTGTGCCTTTTTAGGTAAAACCAGACAGTTTAAATATTTGAAATACAGGGTGTTTCACTAGGTAGTTCCCCCAAAGAATCGACTACTGTACACTGTATTTTTCTTACCACTTTGCTTAAAATGTGATGTTTGGTTTGAAAGTTACCTTAATAGTTTATGGGAATATTGAACTATTTGCAATTAAAATATGTCACAGCACATGTGGTGTGTCTAAAAAGTTTGGTGAATGTTACAATAAAAATAACAAAACAGAAGGGGTACATAGGAATGACTTTTATTGACCATCAAAGTGCTCCAGGCTATCAAACAACACACTTTTGAAATATTTCGTGAAGCTTCTGAGAACAGTTAGAAAAACCCCTCCAGATCTCTTGTCACATGGCTGTGCACAGGCCGGAATGTCCACAAAGCTTGATCCGTTCATAAAGACAATGAAACAAAAGGAAGTCCACAGGAGAAAGGTTGGGGTAGTACAGAGGTTGATCCAAAACAGTGATACCATATACTGAGCCTTAAAGGATTCATGAAGGGATCGCGTTTTGTGGATGTCGTGGAGGTTCAGGCTCTTGTGACAACAGATCTGGAGGGGGGAGGGGGGGGGGTCTAAAGATAAATTTTTCTCACATTTTTCAGAGGCTTTACGAATGTTTTCAAAAGTGTGTCGTGTCTGATGGAGGGCACTTTGAAAGTCAATAAAGGTAATTCCTATGTTTCCTGTTTGCTGTTTTCTTGCTTCTATTGAAACATTCATCAAACCTTTCATACACACCACATGTGCTGTGACATTTTTAAATTACAATTATTGAAAAATCTGAAATTGTCTTGTCCCAATAAGGGTTTCAGATATGAGATTTTCAACCTGTGTTGCTGAAAATATGTAGAAATTGACCAAAAGCAGATTATGTGAGTAAGAACTAGCAATCCTGCTGCACAGGGTAGAAAGAACCAAAATGAATCACAAAAGCATATTCAGCAGTTCGATGTCACTTACATGAAACCCTATGCTTATTGCATAGGATTAAAAATTGTGGGAACAAGAAAGGCAAACCACTTGGAGTCTTTGCACCTATGTATTGATTTGCCATAATTAGAGGTTGACAATGCACCTACGCACCTACCGTATTACCTGTCATAAAGCGGCATGCCGGTATAAGACAAGATTGACCAGTATGCTGGTATAACCCGGGGGTAGCTGGCATGCTGCAATAAACCCTAGATTTCCATCATTTTGATCCTAGTCAAAAAAATTTTGCATTCTTGTGGTACCATACTGAAATAATGTTATGGTGAAAAATGTGCGAGTACAGGGCTGTTGCACAGTGCATGACCAATACCATCGTCTGCTGTCGCAGGTCTCATTGATTTTATACTTCAGGCACACTGCTAGGTAGCTAATAATATCCAAATATTGGTAATATTTATAAATGAAATGGCTAATATCGAATAATTGTATCTCCCAAGAAATTCAGCGAAGCGGGGATCGTGAAAGTATCAAGTTATCGCTGTACTCCACAACAATGCACTGCACATACAAATTATTGTCACACACTGTAATTGAAAAGATTCAAAAGAACATAGCCTACTGTAGGCCTATACGGTATTAGATTCTGAAGATGTGCCTTTTCGATACAAGCCTGTATTCATGGATTTCGATTTCAAGCAAATATCAAGTTATAAAAGGCTAATGTAAGTGAGAACCTCGCCTCATACTGGCATTCCTAGTATGCTGCCACCAGATCATGAATAATTTCTAATTTTAATTTTTAATTTTAAACTGGTGGACATGAACCATGGACGACACCGGCATGTTGCTTTGCATGAAGTAATACGGTATTGTGAGATCAATTTTGCTAATTTTTTAACTGCACTCTTGCAGATGCGGGAAAGAGACAAATTTTGGGCCAATCCCAAGCTCACAACCAAGGGACCCAACTTCAACGTCTGCATCCCATCGGGCATCTGGGGTGTATGTGCAAGATCCCAATGTTCCAACCAAGGTACTGTACCACGTGAGACCTCAAAGCCCATCATTGAGGAGAATCCCTACCTGCCTGGCCCAATGTTAACAGCTCAGCATTAATTGATGCTAGTGGGGAAAGGGTTGATGCTAGCCGTGATTACATGCTAGCTGATGCTAGTTATTGCTGGATATCTTGAAAAATAGAAGTGCAGATGACTGGTTGGATAAGGAACAAATTAAGGAAGGGTGGGCCCTGCAGGTCAATGATGGACCATCTTTGATGCGGGTAAATGATGATTCTCTATTTGGGGGATTGAAACTATGAAGCTGTAGGCTACTGGGCCATTTTTTCAGGGAATGAAGCTTATTCATTGTTGGCTCATGTTCTGAGGTCATATCACCTATTCTCATGTTTTACTATCAGAGCTGTTATGGTTAGCCTGTTCACAATGTTCTTGAGAGATGCCTTTGAATTTGTTGAAAGGGCACCTGTTTACTTGCAAATATCTGTTGTGATTTGGTGCTGGTCTTGATGTTAAACATTTCCCGTGATGTATTTCTTCGACTCAAAAATCTTTTTCAGGCCACCGAGAAGAAACCGCCTAACTTTGCCACAATCCTGAGAAAGATTGCGATCGCTGAGAAATGGGATGTAGCTTTCATCCAAATGCCGACAACAACAGCAGGTGAGCTGTTGTATACTTCTTTAAAAACCTATCGATAGTTATGGACTATTGAGAAGTTACTGGTAGTTCATGTAGAGTATACCAATCAGTCAATTGAATGAAGGAGCAAGATCACTGATTGATGTGATTTGCCCATTTATCTGGGTTTTTTCTGCATGTTATCAAAGAAACTAACCATTATTTTTAGCAATTTGATGAAGTAGTGCCTGCCATTTTAACCTCACCTTAAATAGTTTCTCTCACAGAGCATGCAAGACTGATTTCTTTGCATTCACCTGCAGGCTTATACCGGTGCCTGGTCCGGCTGGGTCCTCTGCAAGACCCATTGGCAGTGTGCTATGGCACTGCTGGCACATCACATGAGGATGCAGAGGTGGAGGCAGCACGGACTGCTTGCCACTATTTGACATATTTGTCCAAAAAGTGACGATTTATTGTACCGGTATGTACTTTGTAGATTTTTACATCCTCACTCCCTTTAAGGTTCTTTGTTTTCTTGCAAACTCACGTGGGGTGAACTGGGCCAATACCAACAACTTACTAGATCAGTGGTTCCCAAACCTTTTTCGCCATGTACCCCTTTTAAAATTTGTCAAGACAGTTATTTGTACCCCCATTCTCATTCTGCCTGATAATAGTAATTGTGAGCACTTACCATCAGTTAGTGTGATGGGTGTGCTTGCTTGCCTGCGCACATGTGGTCAATGTTTGGGACAAGTGGCGTCAATTTGAGTCTTAAGTCGTTTTCCACACACAGTCGATGCTGGTATTTTGTTTTTATGGATGTTAATGCTGAAAAACCAGCTTCACATAAATATGTTGTGGCAAATGGAATCAAGTATTTCAAAGCACAGGTTGCCAGGCCCAGATAATCAACCATTCTTGTCGCACTTCCGGTGCCACAGATTCGCAAACTTCCGCGTTGCAGAAACTTGTACTGGGTTGACGCACAGTTTCGTCATTGTTTCCAGATGTCTGTTCAACTGCACTTCTTTTTCAACGTTCCTGTCTTGAGCCAAATATCCATACCGTTCACTGTTTCTTCCGTTGCTAAGACCACTAGTAACTTCTCAGCGTCGCAAAGCGCAATGGTAGAATTACTGTCCCAGCAGCCACATAACCAATGACACGAAACCAAGACGAAACACTTCTACTACTACTGCTGTGAACAACACTCAGAAGACGACTGAGCGAGTGAGCAGTTCCAAAAGGAAGGAGCACTAATCACTAACATCTGGGAATAAGTGCGCAGTTGTTTTGCACCTGGGAGATGTGTCTACTTTGCAGTTCCCACGGTCCTGCGCATTGAGCCCATATGGAAGTAAATTTGGGCTGCTCATTTCCAGTCGGACCCCCCCCCCACCCCCACCAGA
>KZ538941.1:0-26332 GCA_000934665.2 Catajapyx aquilonaris | reverse complement strand
CCCCCTCCCCCTCCTCCCGATATTGCCACATATTTTCCACTTAGGGACTATTTTGCTGAAACAGCGAAATTATTAAGTTTGCCTACTACTGTTTGATCCTCGGTTAGGTCCCTAATTGATTTGAAAAGTATGGGTGGAATTTACGTCCCACAGCTAGTTACTGCTAACTTAGCAGTACCATTGCCAACACTGGTACTGCTAAGTTAGCAGTAACTATCAGAGGGACGAAAACTTTTTGCAAACTACAAAATAATGGCTACAGAAGGTGCTAGAAGCATTCAATTTTTCATTGATATAATAAAATATGGCCAATTTTTTGGGTTCCAAATATATTTTCCTCTAAAATTGATATCAATGGAGTGTGTGAATTATTTCTTTCTCATTGCATGTCCCATTTTAAGGGTTGCCAAATAGTGCAAACAGGATTGCAAGATTTTAATGAACTTTTCGTGAACATTAAACAACTCAAGACCGAAGCAGGTTGGTGTGGTGGTTAAGGAGTCCGACTGCTAATCGGGAGATCCTGGGTTCGATTCCCGGGGCCGGCGATCCTGACCGTGGCTTTCGACGGTCCCCCCAGGATAATTCAGGGGTCGTTTCTGTACAATAGGCCGCAGCCGCTTCATTCCCTATAGTTTATTTATTTATTTTTATTTATTTTACCCCATTGGGAGAATAGGCGCTCCATTAGGGGGGTGGAATACCACAATTCTGCCGTCAGATATGAGAAGACCGTAACTCAATGTCCACTTCCCCTTGCGGCGAGAAAAAAAGCAGTGGTACCAAAAGCACCCAACAGGTGGAGTTGGGATCCCGTTCCTTTTTCCCCCTTCCTCCAACGCCACCTCTTGGATGCTTTCGGTAACACTTGCTTTCTTTTCTCGCCGCAAGGGAAGTGGATATTGAGTTACGGTTAGGGCTGTGCGATATTTCGATACATCGAGTGTCGATGCGATATTTTCCTAATATCGAAGTTGCGATATCCGACGCTTGGCATGTGCGATGTATCGAATATCGCGATGTCGGTTTGCGATATTTTGCGATGTCGGTTTTCGATGGCGGTTTTTCGATTTTCGATATATCGACTTCGATGCGATATATTTTGAGTATCGAAAGTCGATATGCAATTTCGGATATCGCACAGTCCTAGTTACGGTCCTCTCACATCTGACGGCAGAATTGGATATCCTTGGCCCCATCCAAATATGGCGGTATTCCACCCCCCTAATGGAGCGCCTATTCTCCCAATGGGGTAAAATAAATAAACAAGTCGAGAAATTGAGCATTTTCAATACCAGAAAAAAATACATTTTGTTTCTCTTTCAAACAGGAGCGGGTTTTCCTGAATCAACCATGCGCACATCACATGATACTCCTGCGCATCGCCGCATCAAAAAGGAACCAAACCAGCGCACTACCTAGAAAGAAAATCCGCTCTGGCCGTCCTCCTCTGGCATGTTTGTGTTTACCCCCTACCCCCACCGACCCACCAAGTCCACCACCACCACCTCCAGAGAAAGGATCACTCTCTCCCTCCGCACAGTCCTGCCCTCTGTAGCCACTCGCAACAATCGCCATGAAAGACTCAGCCACAAAAGGTCAACGAAAGAGGTCGACGTGTGAAAAAACCAACCCGTGTGTCCCTGTTGGAGCAACCCTGCATGCGCAATCAGGATAGGCTTATTCACGTAAGCAATTTTTGCATTGTTATTTATATCAGAAGGAGGTTTTTGAGAACAGTGAAAATGGGTGGTGAGATAGAGCGAAAAGGGGAGGGGAGGTGTGGAGGTTGAATAGGGAGGGGGGGGGGGGAGCTGGAGGAGGAGGTGGTGGGGAGAGCTGCTGCCACATCGATCCACACTCTTTTATTCCCATTCCACTCCGGCCAAGGTCGTTGCTCGGTTTCAAATTTCTCCACTCCCCGTGGCCCCTACAGTGGTGGGCTGTACCCAAAATAAGGACACAGTCCAAGACAGGAGAAAGAGAGCGAGAAAATTGGGAAGTGTGGTGAATGTGCAGGCCAGAGGAGGCTCTCAGGCTTGGAGCTGATAGGTGAGTTTTTGGGGGCATGGGTATGGTGTGTACCAGTTGCATATGCTGTGCCCAGGCCTAGGTTCAGGAGTGGGCATGAGGTAGTGTGCGTTATGTAATGGTGTCGTGCCAGAAGCAACAGTGTTGTGGTGGATACAAAGGTTTTGTGATGGTTCGCAGCTGTGTTGCGCCAGGCCCATGCTGGTAACAAGAGTTGTGCGTATCGCCCAGTAGGCCTAAAGCATTTCGAAGAGAGGGCAAGGTGTTGTATTGTCCTTGCATTCTGATTTGTGCATGTGATGCATATTATTGTCTCCGTTGTGTAATGAGCAGTTGGTCATTTGGATGTTGGCTGTGAGGACATGTTGATGCCTGTCAATGGTACATCAAAAATTTTACATAATAACAGCCCAGTATTTTTGGCCTTGTGGCCTTCAAGGAAGGGGTGCTTCGTCAAAACAGGGGTTTCATTTAAACATCTCTTCCCTCCCCACAAAACAGTTACGATCTTCGGAGTCAGAGTTGCATTAGAAATTACACTGACTTTGTAATCATGTCGACAGCTGAATTAAACTGGGTGTTCCTAATTAACGTGCCATTTAATGTTTTCGCTAATTGCGGGTTGGATCCTTGCTAGGACTGTTCAAGACTTTTGTGATGTAACTTACAACAACTTATACCCCTCATACATAAGAGATGTGAACTAGGCTTACCACTACTCTAAGCCATGTTTCAAGTTACACAGGGTAGTTAGTGATTTGGGAGTGGTGTTATGACCCATTCGTTCATGGTCATGTAGGCGTACTATGTTATGGTGGACCTACAGTTAGCAGTGGGAATTAGGAGTATGCCTGCACAGTTAAGAAGTCTGCTGGAATACTCTCAGGCCAGTTTTCTTCACTGTGCAGGTGTATTGCAAATTCAGCCTGTAACAAATTCTGTACATAGTGGAATCAATCCGCAAAAATTATGTAATAAACGAGACTTGGCTATATCAGGGTAATCCGACGATGCTCAACTATGAAAAAGAAATTAAGCGCATTAGCAAGTTGCCTCAAAATCAATAAAGTTACACCCTTGAATCTGTGGCATCACATTTTCATCTTCTTGGGACAATTTTTCTCGTCATCATGTCCCTCATGGCCAATTTTTCCCCAACTTCCTGGTTGGCGAATTTGTGAAATGGCCATTAATGCAGCGTTAATTCTACTCTGCGGTAAGCCCCATTTTACGACAGGGTTAGGTTTCAGCAAAACAGGGTCATAAAATGAGGCCTACCTGTACTTACATATCTCTGGACCCTGACACAATGCATATCAGAAAACAAAAGACGTGCCTACAGTGTGTTTGGACCATGGTTTGGACTCCGGTGTTGCAACGATGTGATAATGTTTTGATTTTTTAAATTTGCAAACAAAAGGGTAGGTCTGAGACAGGCAAGAACTGGCACAATAATCAACCTTGATAAAAGTTCTCTTTAGCTTTTATATGCGATCAAGTATTAATTCTGTAATCAGATAATGCTGCTATGGCACAATGGGCAACAATGAATGTCAACAATGTCAGCAATGACATGGTCCTTTTTTCCTGTATTTAAAAAAGAAACGAAAGGGCATCTTAGATTCGAGTAAATAGGATATGTGAACGTGTGAAGTCACATCTAACCTAATTTTTCAGTTCCAAGTGTTGCACTTTCCAGACCTCTGCATTATTTTTGATTGGGATGTGTCATTGCAATGTGTGACGGCAGGATTTTAGATTTGGTCATGTACTACATGAATAATAGGGAATATCCTGACTAGGCCACTCAGCTTCCATAATGTAATTATCAATGGGTTTAGACAGCAGCACTATGATTCACGTGCACGACGACACGAAAATTCTGTGATATCATTGCTATTCTCTAGCTGAAAGTACGGTAACTGGACCCTCTTTCATGGATGGAGGGGCTGTAATAATTAATTTTCATGACGATGATTGTCAACATTTTTTATCATCAAAACATTCACATATCGCAATGCAAGCTGTGTGTATCATTGCATCTTTTGAACGAGTATATCATTATTGTGCCAAGGAGATTCTTGCACCAAGTGTGTTAACCACCACCATCAAACACACATACCCATGACCACTGGGGTGGGAGGCTTGTGTTTCTCTGGTGACTCCAAGAGAGCTATATCAGCAGTAGCGTTTCCACTGGCACAGTCACCGAAGCTGGAAATGTCTTTGTGGGGTAGGAGACCATCAAATAGGGATACCAGTCTTTCCTCTCCCTTGTTTCTCATCTTTTCTACTTCCATCTGGCACACCCATGTAACTTTTAAGAGCCAGATAGTCGGATTTGCTTTGGTTTCTTCCCACAGAAATAGAAGCATTGAGTGGCTAAATATATTGACAGGTGTGAATCAAGTATGCTTGCATTCCTTCATGAGGAGATCAGGACTTTTCTTAATACAATGGTGTACGGTAATCTCAAATAGAACAATGGATATCTCCATGGTGGGGAAAGGGGTTGGCAGAGGCTTGCACGGAGGTCCCCAATGAGATATGCTTGGCCAGCTCTCCAGGCAGCAAGAGTTGGATAGTGATCGGGATCTCTCAGCTGGTGATGGTGAACCTCTTGTTGTAATGGGCCAGGTAGGAGGACTCGGCAACTATGGGCTCAAAGATGTCGTTGACGAAGCTGTTGAAGGTGGCCGTGGCCTTTGAGGAAATGTTCTTGCCTGGGTGGACCAGCTTCCAGTACCTTGTAGATAGCATAGCTCTCCGTCCTCCTGCACGTCCTCTGTTTGCCTCACTTGGATATGTTTTTCTGTGCCTTGCCAGCCTTCTTCACAGCCTTCCCTTGTTTTGGGCAGCACCTCCATGAGAGGACACAAAGTGATTGCATAATGCATATTGATACTTGTCACCAGACATTTAAAATGGTGCATTCCAGTTTATCCACAAATGCAATTTTAAAATAGTGTAGGGATGATATTCAGAAATAGACAGTATTTCCAGATATGCACTGGGTTTCTTTGTGGAGATTGGGTTTGCACTCACTGTGTGCTTTAAGGTATAATCATTGCCAAAAAGCTGAAGGTGATGGATGTTGCAAGATTATTGCAAATTAGCTGAAAAACCAAGGGTGTTTTTTCTCCAATCCTAATACAGTCGATTCAGAATATAAAGCTGGGTGCAAATGGGGAATTCGGGAGGAACTTGTTGCATGAGCAACACTGCTGGGATGAAAACAGTGCATGTTTCAGGAAACTCTGCCCACAAGTTGACTGGTTTCTTGCATTCAAGAAACTTGGGGAAATCTTGAACACACATGGCCGCAACAAGCCTGCCCTCTAGCGGGCAAACATGATACTTGGATATCAGCACCAAGTTGCCTCACTCCAAGTGACCTGTTTGTGGCCAGCCTAAGAGACTTCAAGGGACCACAGAAATCAGTATCCTATAACCGAGGTTTCCTATATCCAAATACACAGGCCATACATGGAAGTATGCCATGTCCAGCCTTTCAAGTTGGCTATAACTGAGGCTCTTATTTTGGAGTCGACTATATACATTAGCATACATGTGCTTTGTACCTAGTCTTAAAGTCCACTAGAGCATAATTATGTTGGAACAGAAACATCAACAACTGTTTTCAGTGAACTGGTCAGTACCTTGTAACTCAAATTGTCTATTTGGCTGCAGCGATCCAGTCATGAGCAAAATGACATAGATGAATTTGGTAAGGAGCTCCAATTTCTCTGTAAAACTAGGATATCACTGCGCTACTGTTGTAGTTTGATTTTGTGCAATGGTATGGTAATTGAAACATTGCCAGTTTTACATGAACAATTTACCCATCACTGGACATTGTTGTACAAAAATAAAATGTACCCTAGCATAACATGTTATATGGAATGCCAAGGAGAATGGCAGTAAAAGATTTTTAAGTGTAAGTGAAAGTTTCATATGTTACGATGAAACCTGGGTTTAGAATTTGGAACTTGGAAGCAGGGTTTTTGAATTCTGAACTTACAGCAATGACTTTTACAGGTTTCAAGAGACTCTTTCAAGAACATTTCTGGATTGTCGTCATCAAAGCCAACATTTACCAGATGGATGTCAAGCACTAGAATCAGTTTTCTGGGCAACACTATCAGCCCAGAGTTATTCACAAGTTAATGGTAAGTATAAGGTAATTCATATTTTGAATTACAAGTATAGGGTTTTAGTGTTATAAGCTTGCCAAATTTTTTAGACACATTCATGCATTGGTGATATGACATCAGAGGCAAGCAATTCTTTGACTGATTACTGTCCAAATTTAAATATTAGCAAGATAGCTATTTTAGCTGTTGTGCAATGGGCTTCATCACTTTGCCTCCCCAATTCTCGAATATTGATTAGTGTTATCAGTTTTTATTGTTTGTAATACTTAGAAAACTTATGAATGATGATGTCGATGTGGAAATATAGGCATATTTTTTACTTTCCTTGTCTGAGAGTAGTGTTGAAATCCGGTGTCCCTTCTGGTGAACGCAAGAGGCAAATGCACCCACATTTGGGCAAGTGAAGTATGTGTGTGGATTTTGTACACTTTGTTGAACTGTATTTTAATGAATCCATTCAATTAAAACGAGATTACATGGCAATTGATTAACATGGCAACCTTTGCAACAACCCTTGATTGTTGTTGATTGTTACTCAATCACAAACCCCTTCTTTGCACGGCCTGTTTCCGTGGCAATGCAATCGACAACAATCAATCATTGGTGATATTATGAAACTATGGATATTGCTGAATGTCACTGTTGCCATGGTAATGTAATCAACAACTGTTACAGCCATACTAGGTTACATTTTCCTAGCATCCCATAATTATAGGGAACTGCCATTTTCTCACAAACAAGAATTCAGAAAAATGTTTTATCTCGATTTTTGTGTTTTGGGAACTGACATGAACTAATAGAAACAAAAAAAGTTCAAAAATTCAACAAAAACATTTCCAGGCATATCTGGGTTAAACAGTATGTCAGAGCAGGGGGTTCCCCTGTCAAAGCAGGCTGACGATGGGATTGGTCATACACTCTACATTGTTTTAATGCACTGTGCAACAGAACTGACATATTCTCACAGCCTGTACACACACACATTTTCATTGTAACATTTTAGTATGGTACCAGAAGCATTCCAAAAAAGTTTGGCAAAGATCAAAATTATGGAAATCTACCTCGGTTATTGCCGCATGCCGGCCAGCCCCAGGTTATACCGGCATGCTGGCCGACCTCGTTTTATACCGTCACTTTTGTTTTTAATGAACCTGATCGGTAACATTAATATGAGAGATGCCCTGACCTTGGGACCCATAGAACAGGGTAGGAATGGTTTGAGCTTTGGAAATTTAATGGCTGTATGGATGTCGGTTAGCTTTAACTTCATTAACACCTGCCATAAACTGTTGATGGCAACTTACGCTTTCGTTCTGAAATGTTGCCCAGCCGTGTGAATTTCTCGGTGGATGTAAAAGGGACCCCCAGATAAGTGTAAGCTCTGGTTCAGAGCAATGGGGATTCACCCCAACAAAAGGATATTATAATAATTCATACCCCGTTATCAGCCATCGGCTCTTTAGGGGGGAAGTTTGTTTTGTCTGGAACTTTGCTTTTCATTTTACTGCGCTCTTTGGGATAGGATAGGGACGGAAGGAAGCGGCTGTGGCCTATTAATTACGGAAGCAACTCCGGAATTTTTCTGGAAGGATCGTGGGAAACCACAGAAAACCACGGTCAGAGTTGCCGGCCCCGGGATTCGAACCCAGGACCTCCCGATTAGCAGTCATACGCCTTATCCACTATGCCAACCTGCTTCGGTACAAAAGGATATTATAGGACACTTACCAGCCTCTTTGAAGTACATGATATTAGTTTTTTTAAAGATAATATTCAGGCAGGTGACCCTGACGTAGTCTTCTAGGGCACGAAGGCTCCTTTGCATTTACGAGGGTTGGATTTTAAATAGTGGCAACATTGCGACCGTTTCAAAAGAAAGCTTTAATGGACAAATTTGTTATATACATTCCTTCAAGGTAGTTGTCCCTGCACTCCATGACCCCTTTCCAGATGTGGGAGGCATTAGATGACGTCAGCAGAGTGATGTTTGTTGATATCTGCAGTCACCCGCCCTAAAGCGTGTGCTATCGCTTCAATTCTCTGGATACGTTTCCTCGCACTGATTCCTTAATTTTTGTGAACAAAATAATCAAAATCGCAAGGGTCATGCCTGGAGCGTAGGGAGGGTGCTCCAGTGTTTCCCATTGCCAACGAAGCAATACTCTCACTGCAGCTGCGACATGTAAACCCGATAGGGCTGGTGTTCAGGAAGTGTGGTCGCTTGCATCGTACCACTGGTCTCATATGGTGTTCCAAGTCGTGGTAGTACTGGGCATTGTCATGGCCTCTCGCCACCTCGATATTCAACCAAAAGTGCTGTTCTAACTTTGATGCCATGTCTTAGGGTGGTGCATGAGAATGTGGCGCCTTTGATCTACCCTGTCACCGTCACCAGTAGCACAATTGGGTCCAAACTGACACGAACAAACCCAACATCTGTCTGGATCTCCCTTCTTGTGCAGAAGCCATAACCGCGTTTCCGTGCACAAGGGGAACAGGGTAGCCACTATTTAAAATCCAACCCTCATAAAAGGGGTTGTGTGCAAGTAAAATGCATAAAAGGACTTCAAAACATGACTGAACTGGACCAGGCAGCTGCATTATTTATAGCTGATATCAACCCTGGTTGCAAAATGAATGGCATTCAATGGCTTCCCCATCAGTCAAGCAAGGTTATTCACAACCTTGGTGACCATATTCAGGTTGAATGGGAACAATTTATTGTCGGTATCTTCTTCTTATGGTTTAAGGGGATAAAGATGGGAGTCATTCCTCTTTTCCGTCTTGATATCCTTAGCTATGTTGAGATATATTTTTTTTTCTATAGCATATGTAACTCAGGTAGAGCTATAAAATGACAGGGTTTATCACTGTAGAGGCTTAGGTGTTTTAACTCTTGTTGGATGGTCCCCTTTTGCTAATTTGTTTTACAGGGGAGGGGTCAGCAAAAGTCACTTGCTGATGTTTCATTATTGACATGTGAAAGACAAGGTTACATTTAAAAGTTTGGCCAAGGGATGCCCTGCAAGACCATGGAAGGTTAGGTCGCAGACGATTCTCTCACAACCGGTGCAGTATGAGAATAATTATTTTATGAATTTTAACAAGTTTTCCTCTTGGGAAAAAAAAATTTTCAACCTCCATCAAGAGCATGCTTGTCTGGGTGTTCCATATGACCGGGTTTGTGTGATATTTCTGGGGAAGAAACAACCACCTACTGGCAGTCTCTCGCAAGCCAATCCTGTCAGCAATGCTTGCTCTGCCAGTCACTGTCAGCATTGAATATCATTGTGATACATGTTATGATCTTGCCCACATTTACACATGTATACTGTCAAGCATAAAGTGGATTTGGCAAAGCAGCCTAGCACTCTGCATGTGATATCACCACTGAGAAGATTTATTTCACCTGTGAATCAAATATGTGAATTTTTTCCATATGTGCATTTTAAGGCATACCCAAGAAGCAGAAGGTTAACATGTCATTGAAAGTTTTACCTGTGTAAATTCATTAATCTACTTTCTTTCAGCTTTCTTTGCTGGTGTCAAAGATCCGGTAAACCTGGCAGGGCAAGCTGATCGAGTTAGCACCAACACCCCGAACATGGCAGTGTCTCGAGTGCCAAGCCCTCCGCCACCTGAAGTGAACACCCCAGTGGCAGAGAATTGGTGTTACACACAAGTAAAGGTAGTGAAATTTAGCTACATGTGGACCATCAATAACTTCAGTTTTTGTAGAGAAGAAATGGGTGAGGTTCTCAAGTCCTCAACATTTTCGGCGGGGGCCAATGACAAACTGAAGTGGTGCTTGCGTGTCAATCCCAAAGGATTAGACGAAGAAAGCAAAGACTACCTGTCATTATATTTACTCCTAGTCTCCTGTAACAAGTCAGAAGTGCGGGCCAAGTTCAAGTTCTCCATTCTTAATGCCAAGAGGGAGGAAACAAAGGCTATGGAAAGCCAGAGAGCTTACAGGTTTGTGCAGGGAAAAGATTGGGGATTCAAGAAGTTCATTAGGCGTGACTTTTTATTTGATGAAGCTAATGGGCTTCTTCCAGATGACAAGTTGACCATATTTTGTGAAGTGAGTGTTGTAGCAGACAGTGTAAACATCTCAGGTCAATCCAATGCAGTACAGTTTAAGGTGCCTGAATGCCGCCTGTCGGATGATCTTGGCATGCTCTTTGAAAATCAGAAGTTTAGTGATGTGACTTTGTCAGTTTCTGGAAGGGAGTTTCAAGCTCATAAGGCCATATTAGCAGCACGCAGCCCGGTTTTTGCTGCCATGTTTGAACATGAAATGGAGGAGCGCAAACACAACCGTGTGGAGATTACTGATGTTGATCATGAGGTGCTGCGGGAGATGCTTCGATTCATTTACACAGGGAAGGCTGTCAATTTGGACAAAATGGCAGATGATCTCTTGGCGGCAGCTGACAAGTATGCTCTCGAGCGGCTAAAAGTGATGTGTGAAGAGGCACTGTGTACCAACTTGTCCATTGAGAATGCTGCTGACATTCTGATCCTGGCGGACCTTCATAGTGCTGATCAACTAAAAGCCCAAGCTATTGACTTCATCAACACCCATGCAACTGATGTTATGGACACTACAGGGTGGAAGTCTATGATCCATTCTCACCCACACTTAATTGCTGAGGCTTTTCGTGCACTCGCAACACAACAAATCCCCCCAATTGGACCCCCGCGTAAGAGAGTGAAGCAGAGTTGAAAGAGGTGCTTTGACCTAAAGAAGGTGAATGCTTGTTTCACCACTTGTAGCACTTTTGATAATGGGAACTTGAAATGAGACACTTACAGGAACCATTGAATCATGAGAAGAAAACAATGCTGCCCATGTTATCCACCGAAGATGTACATCTCAGTTTACGAATTTGTTTTATTTATTGTGTCTTACATTATGTTTGCACTGGTTTTCACGTCACATTTTAATTGCATAGGTCTAGACTTTGACATGGCTTCAATTGTGCAAATACAAGGTAATTATCATCCATTCATTTACTTATGTTTTACCTACTGTTTGTGTGACTGGGAGTTCTGTGATAAGTTAAGCATTTTAAAATCGATTAGTAGATCATGTTAGCTGATTTAGGCTCATGGTCTGATGAGCATGTGTGCATATCGTTTTGTGTCCTGTGGATTTTGGGTGAATCATGCTATAGTTGACTGCTGTTATAACCAAAGTTAAATTAATTTCAGTTCTTTACACTCTTCCAAAGGCACACACTTGACCATCAAGTTTATAGATTAAACTAAAGGGTGCCGATCTCAGTTGGGGTGGGTTATCAACATGTGATGTGTATTTGGTACCTCTGACTTAATCTGACATAAATGACAATTGTGGGCCGAGAAAGAAAGCCAGGTAAAATATTTACATGTATTGAACGTTGAGCTTCCACAACTCGGGTCTTGTTCACCACATTTAAGTGACAATATCGAACAACATGCATATGAAGAGGAAGTGAGATGACAACCATTTAGGCCATAAGGAGCTTAGTGGATGCGTAGTCTTTGGTTATGTGGAAAAAAATGCTATTGACTTATGTAGGAGTAATTTTTTGTTGTGTGGAATACCAGTGACAAAATATGCGGTGAATTGAAAGTCATATGTAACAGAGGATCTGATCCTTGTGATTGCATGAATTTGCGTTATAATCGTGATAATAAGTGTAAAGAAAAATGACTACATATCTGGCAGGTTTGCCACCTTCATTGACCAAAATGACTTTCTGGCATTTACAGCTTCAATTGGGGGATTTGGGGATCATTTTCCTCCCAGCCAATCCTTGGTGCACATGCAGGAAGAAGAAAGTGAAAATGTGTTACTTATCATATCCATCTCTCTCCACAATTATTTCCCATGTAAGGGAATGGCCAGTGATCCAGCACTTGTTGCACACATTTAGGGTCTGATTGTGTAAGTCCTTGGGTGTAGCAGGCCACTGTCAAGGTGGATAAACTTTTATCTTGTATAGTGTGGAAAAATTTGGGGGGCCCTTCAGTTGATGAAGGGAATGGGGAGAAGCATGCTTATCCCAGAGAAGGTGGTGAGTCATTTGGGGGGAGGTGATATGGGAGGTGGGATATGTTCCAATGACCATCATAATGGCAGGATGGTAAGAAATCACTGATGTGACTGTGATTTTTACACTGCTTGTGGATTAGGCGTAATGCCCAAGGCCAGGGAGGGAAATGGGGGGAGGGGGGGAGAGAGAGAGAGAGAGGGAGAGAGAGAGAGAGAGAATCCAATGAAACTAAGGCCACGATGCTGTAAGAAGAGGGGAGGGAGAAAACAAGGGTGAAGAATAGGAAAGATGATGACTCACCTGGCTCCTGCCTGACATGAAAATGTCCACATGCCAGTAGTTTTTTTTTTTAGCAAAAGAGCTGTGTCTGCAAGGAACAAGAAATTGAGCGTGTCTTGTCTGGCTCCTGTAGACTATTACATTTTGGAGTTCAGACCAGGCTGTAGTAGTCTAATGGAGCAAGACAAGCAACACTTGACCATATTGCACATTGCAGATATTTTATTTTGTTAAAACAACCAAGTAGTCTGCATCGAGGTAGAAATACCATTAAGAAGTGGGAGCATGACTGTTCTACGTGGAAAGATCAAATTAACTAGACTTTGCTGATCATCTGCACAGATTGGTGAGGTGAACCAACTGGGGTCACCCAGATATGTGGAGAGATTTTCTACCTGTAAAGGTTGTTTTCTGGGTACAAATAGGCATGTGAACAGATGAAAAGTTGACTTGTGCACGTATGAGAATAGGCCATAAATGTTTTCAAAGCATAGTGCAGTTAGCAGCCGGAAACAGTTGTTCTTTATGTTGAATGTCATTAGGAAATGGGACCTCTTCCTGGAAACTTGGGAAGCTCCATCTATTAGCTGAAATTCCTGTTAAAAGAAGGGTTTGATACCTCAGCAAGTTGGGCTCGAAATGTTAGAAGAAAAAGCTTATTCCAAATATGTGGTCACATTGTCGATGGCATAAGCAAATTATGTTCAGTTGTAATATACCTGGCAAGTGGTACCTGGCAGTTAGCAACACAGTTATTGGCTCACCATCAACACACTGCAGCTCTGGTGACCTGGTTAGCTCAGTGGGAATGGCTGATCTGCTTGGTGGGAAGGAAGAATTATGTTGGCCTCTTTTTTCTAGTAGCATAACACTGTCGATTGCCACTGTCTCTTCTCACTCAGTTCTGTTTCATCTACTCACTGCTATGGGATGGGCAACAAGGTATAAAAAGGAAAACCTTCCTTTGCTTGAAACATTTTGCTTAAGTTTGTTGCCGAAAATGACAGCACATTTGAAATCAGCATATTTTTCCAGATTTTTTGAGCTGAACTTGCTGAAACATTAGCCCTTCCTGTAAAGAAATAAGCTGAGAATGTCTTCAGTGCCCAACTAGATGACAATCCAACCTTAGTGTGCTCTACCAGAGTTCTATGTTTGATTGAGCCAGGCAGTTTTGCATATGGGGTGTGCTGTGCTCTTCAGTACATTCACATAAACTTGGGTCAGTCTTTCTTTCATAACATGAAAGGCATCTTTAGGATCTGTTTACAGAGTGTGAAACAGTTGTAGTGCAAGTCTGTGCAACATGTGCTCTGAAAGTAATGCAAAGCTCGATTTTGTTAATGAAGTTTTAGCCATAATCTGGTCCTGCTACTAGCCCTTCTACTGCGTATCTCCCATACTATTTTGTGATTACTTGTTGCGCTAACTTGCCCAATGACCAGATCACTCTTAGGGTTCTGGAATTGTTGCATAAGCTTGCAGGTGATTGGCTGCCAGCATGTAGAGAAAATTGTGTGGGCCAATTTGTCAACTTTGTCTATTCCATGAATAAATTAAGTGTTTTCCCACAATGATAGCCTACTAACTACATTCTTGTATCGTAATGGGGAACATTTTTAAGTTACTTCTATCTCAGATTAAGGATCAAGTCAGAGGTACGACAGGGTTGTAGGAGCCACTTTAAAGCTTCCTATTAGAGCCTATCAGAAAATTTTGGAAAACTGAAATCATGTCATTGTTTAAGGAATGGAGCAGTGGAGCCATGGCTCGCATTACTTAAACTGATATTCTTGGGTAGCATTATACCAATTTTGCAGAATTTTGCATAATGCACATGCACAAGTGTTGAAATTTTGCATCCATTGTCAAATTTACAGGACTTGGGTGTGTCTATGCCAAGGGCTTGGAAAAACCACTTGTATCCTTGATAACCAAGTGATCTCTGAGGCAAATAACTTTGTTATAATTGGTGTCTGCTGCCTGTAGCACATCACTAGGCCTGGATAGCTCCTGCCTCCCCAGCCAGCTGGCTACTGCTGCCATCCTACCTGCTTTCCCACTTCACCTATACCACCTATACTCCTGCTAGACAGCAGAATTAGGAGCTGTCCTTCCCAGCGTCTTCCTAGGTAGGTAGGGAGCAACTGATTCGGATTGACTGCCATCTGCAGTGACTGCGGTCAAAATTGTTTTTAGACGTGTAGGTTTCCCATTGATAGGCATGTGGTCTCTTAGAGGTTCCTTTTAAAAATATCAATTTTTATTCTATTGCTGTGGTGCTAATGGATATTGATTGTGATTGGAATAGAAAACCCCCACAAAACTCCTTCCACGTTATGAAATTCCACTGCCTGATCTGGGAATCGAATTTGGGACCATTGAGGTGGAAGGTTGTGGTGCTCACCACTGCACCACCTCACAGTTGTCTCAGTGTTAATCCTGAGGTCTTGGACTAAAAGGTGGACTGAGCACTACTTCATCCAAGCCCTTCCTGTAAATTAGACCATGGATGTAGGCCTTGAGGAAGCAGATACAGTAGCAAAACATAGAAACTTGGATAGCCCTAGACCTAAGCAATATACAGGGTGATTCACTAGGTATTCCCAAGTAAATGTGTGCAGATTTCCAAGTAACGTATGAACAGATTTCATGTCAAATGGTACTTGCAACACTTCCATTGCCAGGAGGTGTTTGCATCATGTTGCTCACATGTCATCAGAAGTCATGGCACATGTTATCGCCAGAGACTGGATGTTCCTATTCAATGTGTCGAAGTGCGGCTAAGAAAGGTGGTGTTCTTCCATGCCATGTGACGATTGACACTTGTGGGGATGTTTAAAGGTGTTTGTGTACAAGACTAAGCCCCACACCTTGCAGACCTGGAGAGGAACATCGAAATTGCCATTGCAACTGGTGATGAAGCAAAGGTGTGGGGCTTAGTCTTGTACACAATCCCCTTTAAATATCTCCACAAGTGTAAATCATCACACGTTCCCGACGAATGCACCCTTTCTTAGCCGCCCTTTGACACATTGGATAGGAATATCCAGCCTCATGCAATGATCTCGGCAATGACTTCTGATGACTAATGAGCCACATGATACAACACCTCCTGGCAATGGAAATGTTGAAAGTATGATTTGACACTACCTGCTTCAGTATATTACTGTGAAAACTACAGACATTTACCTGGGTCAGCTACCTAGTGAAGCACCCTGTATCAGAGGTCTGAAAGTGCACAATCTGATCACGTTCTTGGGGTGTAGGAAATTGTAAGAAAAGTCATGGTGTGTGTGATGATAATCTTGAGAAAATTGAAGAGGTTCCAGTGCTGAAAAGCGACGTTATGACATGGTTAGAAGCAAATGAATGGCGATCACGTGCACTAGGCAATGTTACCTTAGTTTCTGTTCACAATGGATGACACTATTGCATAGTTGCTACCATTGTTCCTGGACATTACATTGCCTCATAATTATGGCCCATGGGAGCATGAGGCTAGTAAATGATGGCTGTAAGCTTAATTGAATTCTCTAGTATCATGAGATGAGGTTTTTTGAGCTTCTAAGGTAAAAAACAGCTTGGACATTTTCACCTAGTAGCCACTCAGGTCTCTTGACATAATGGAAACCTGTTAAGAGCAGTGTTACCAAGTTACTGACTTTTCTTAAGAACTGCATTGACCATGATTTTTTGAATCTCACTTGATCATGTGAACACGAGATTGTGAGAAACAATGTTGCACAATGCATGCATCATTAATTAAATGGCATAGGAAGTTGCTAGACTGGGCCAACTTATTTGAAGACCTGAAATGTAGAACAATCTGAGTAATCTGAGTATAAATTGCCTTAAGCATTGTTAAGGCAAATCAGCTGAGCAACGTGCAGGAGGTACTAAAAGCCCCTCCCCCCATTAAAAAAATAAAACAATTTCTTTCCCATTCTTGAATGGATTCACATTTTCCTATTATTTACAATTCTCCAATATGGTACAATTTGCAAATTCAATTCAAATTTGACTTGTTCCTATCATTGGTTTTGCCTGTTGTCCGTGATGTGTCATTATAACGGTGCCTAATTTCATCTGGAATGGTACCTTGAAAGACTTAGCCATTTGTATCAAAGCAAATTAGCAGAAATCTCAGATTATGCGTATGTCTTCACAATGCAAATTCTGAGATTTCCTGTCTTTGTGTTGATACAGCTTACCTTGAAAGGGTGCGTAACTTGTGTAACATGGTGCAACCATAGCAAAAGGAAAGCATGCACCATTTGGTACTTGGTGTGAGAAGAGTGAATTACACTTGTAATATTTGCTGTTTCTATACGCAGTATGCTGCCAAATGTGTCAGTTGTGGGAGACATCCATTCTGCAGCATGGGGATTGCAGGTGTTAAAAATACCACTAATCATAAGTTTCTTCTGAAAGTGAGTAACTTGGTGTACTGCTTAAAGGTGACGTCGTGACAGAGCAACCACTGTATGGTTTCATTTAGCAGTATGAACATGTTGCCATGAGGTGGGGACCAAATTGGTGTGACAGGAATGTGTGGCAAAACAGTATTGCCAATTGAATTTCTGATTCAGTTGTGAACAAAGGGGGAATTTTGTGAAAGCAGGAATGCAACTCAGGTATTGTTTACTATTGTGACGTCTCCTTCCTCCCCACTCTCCCCTGACCACATCCCCACTTTCCTATTTCAATCTTTCCAACCCATACTTCAGGGTTCTCATCACTGCCACAAGTCCATGTTGTCATAAACTGGCGTGAGAAAGTGGAGATGATATGTTGGCACCCCACAGTGTGATTAGGCAAAATGATTGGACAATACGATTTCAACATTGGACCCCAGTGGGGCATAATTGATTGTATTTGGCATTTACTGCCCACTCTTGTGCCAACAAAACTGTTTCTGATTGACATGAAAAAGAACAAAAATAAGATATGAACCGATTGGGCAGGAGGCTTAGCAGGGGTAATAATGCATTGCTTCTAAAGTGGAAGTGACTGATCTCTTTGTTTGTGGACTCTCATTTGAGAGGACAGCTGGTATTTATTATGATGACCACTCACCTCTGTTTGTCAAATCATGTAACTAGCAGTATTTAATTGTTGGTTATTGAGAGGCAGGAAAGATTGTTTCACAACGAGGCATGCAGCAGGCTCACGGGACGGGAGAAAGAAAACATGTTGCATTGTTTGCTGCTTTACTGGTACCAGTTGCTAGACACCTTTTCAGCTGGACTTGACTTAGTAGCACGTTTTCACAGAGTTGGAGCCCGCTGCTTGTGTCTTTGTGAAGCTGTCTTTAGTGTTTTATTTTACCAAAGCCTTAGTTTACCGTAGATGTAGTAATAGGCGACCCATTAGAGTGGAGTAGTAGAATAAATTTTTTAAAGAAATGTGTAACAAAAAAATGTGAGGAATTATGACCTGAATAGAGGTGGCATGAGACGTATAGAGTAGTTTTTATGAGTGTGTGTGCGCGCGTATGAGTGTGTGTGGCCTTTGGGCTCATTGTACCTGTCGGGGGAGTGGAAACGTAATTGACAAAACATTACATGTAATACTTTTATAGCTGCAATGAAGTGAATTTGTACTGTATTATCAAATAACATTCTACTGCAGGTACAAAAGTAAATGAACACTGGTACTCTGGTGAATCACCTGACAGACTTGTCACATACATGTGGCTTATGTATGCGCTTATCAGTGCGCACATCCCAAGTTCTTGCATTGGTAGTTTTTGTGACATACATCCCATGTTTGGAATGGTCAGAATACTTTTGTAGAAAATTGTATCAAATAACTTGGCACACTTTAATCTGATTGTGAGTGACATGAGATTGAAGCCATGACCCTGGCTATGTTACATTCAGGTGCGCAAGAAGTTCTTAAAAGTTATACTATTGTCGACTTCCCCATTCTTGTTAAAGTGGGGTGCACAAAATGTCACTCTGAATTTTTTTTTCTTATGCCGTACCTCTCCCCCTGTTGTCACCTTTTTTGTGCTGCTGTAACTTCACCATGTATAAAGGATATGAATAAAATAATTATTGTGCAATGATGTGTATACCTCAGCTGCTGCTGTTATGCTACATATTACTCTGGACTTTACTGAATTTTCAGGCAATAGCTATTGACATTTGGCATCTGAGTAACCCAAAGCTTCCCCTGAACTTGGGTACTCTCCAAAACCTAACTTCCAGCAGCCTGTGCTTCACTTTTTCACTTTTTTTCTTCCTCTAAAGTAGGTCATAATGTCACTATTGGTCCAAAACACTCACAAGTCAGTGCAGCAATCTGGACTATTAATGTCGATAGGCTGGGGAGGACCTACACTAATAAAGGGATTTTCGCGTTCGAGTGTGTATAGAAGTCACTGAAGGTAAATTAAGCATTTATTGCGAATGGTGCTACATTCCAATGAACTAGGGTACATTTGAAACCAAACCTCATGTTTCTAGGTTGAGTGGGAAGAAATATACAGCTGGGTATTTGAGGGGGACTACCCAGTGAAATACCCTGTATAACAAAGCTACCCCACAAACTCTTTATTTTTAGACATATTTTTGTCTTTGCAATGATAGAAGATTTTAATTTTTTAAAATTAATAAGTTATACAGTGGAACCTCGTCCTTCGAACGCCCCTAACTTCGAATGCCCCTAACTTCGAATGTTCCAGAGTTGGACGGAAAAATTCGAGATAAATTCGATCTGGAGTTCGAAAGATGCTTCGAACGATGCTTCTAAGTTCGAAATTTGAAATGCTCCTGCAGTGAAAAAATGCGCTCGCTGCGTCAATGCCATTTGCTGTGCGTCCAAGTCGTCTCTCGCTCTCACTGTGAAAGCATCTCTTGAGTTGCGCTAGGGTGTTTTCAGTGCTTTTATGGCTTAATGTTTGGTGAGTTTGGTTATACTATATAATTATATAAACAGGAACCTTTCTCTTCCTCTCCACCAGCCACCACCACTCTTCACTTGTACAGTAATTGCAATTCTCTTATTATTAGACAGTATTTATGAATTGTTTTCATATTTTCATCATCATACGTCATTGCTTTTCCCAGGGTGCCAGCGGATAATGAGGAGGAGGTCCTCGTTACCCTCACATGACCATTAAAAAAAATATTATGTAGCCTGGTCAGGTACTCGCAGAAATGGGGGAGAGAGAATACAATATTTTGATTTAAGATTTAGAGCATTTAATTGTTATGTTACCGTAAATTATGGGCATTTGCTGTTAAGTTTATCGAAATGCGTATTTTGTAGGGTCTGGGATCTGATTAATTCCCTTTCCATTGTTTCTTATGGTAAAAATTGATTTGGACTTCCAACCATTCGGAATTAGAATGACCTCCTGGAACAACTTGAATTAGAAGTACGAGGCACCACTGTATTATGAAAAACATTTTGTAATTTTTTGGGCCTATTAGTTCAAGTCAAGTCAAGTATTTTATTCCTGCGTGGGCGGAGCCCTTTACAGGGGAGAGGTGCCTATAGCAATAATGACACAGATGTATTTTTCCATGTTAATAAATTTGCACTTACACAACAAAATAGACCCTGCAGGACTGACCATCAACCAAACTATTTCTTTTAGTTCAAGTCCTTAACTTCATTAAGTTCTCGGCGGCTGATTTCTTGGGATTTTCATTTGGATGTGCATAATTTCGAGTGGTACGGTACCCTAAGAGCAGCGAACCCTCTTTGGCGGGTGAAATCCTACACACACTTTTCCCTTGATTACATCACAGTGTAAGTGAATGCAAGGTGATAAATGTATATATGCTGTATTTGGCGGGGAGCTTGGTTGCTCTTCATTGACACCTTAATTGAACATTTATTACATAGTAATACATTTCCAAAGATGAACATTTCACTTGACATTTCAAGTTTTTTTTTTTTAAGTCATTGCCTTTTTATTATTTGTGAAATCTATTAGGTGGAATTGAATTTTGCTTGTTGATTTGATTTTTTATATAATTACTGTATATACATTTCTGCATTTCTAGGTTGTATATATATATATATATATGTCGTGCGAAAGTACTGGTGGCGCACGATTGGCAGCCGGCCACAATCTTCCCTCCCGGAGAGACAGGATGAGCTGGCTACACCGCGCTGGCCACGTCACAGCAGGAGGGCAGGGACGCGCAAAATTCAAACATCCCAGGCAACTCCGCGATTAGGTCGAGGACACAAATTTGGAAATTGGAGATGGGAGAGGGGGTGAGGGCTCCGTGGCGTGGTGGGGTTCAAGGAGTGAAATTAGAGATGGGACCACAGTCATCCTGCAGGTGAAATTAACTGAAAAACTTGCTTCATGTCACTAACAGTTGCAGAGATAACTGCTTGCGATTACGCATGTCATCAAGGACATCATGAGCATAGGTCATCCACACTCAAACAATCACTTCAGTTGTCGTCATGATATGATGATGTATTGTGATTCTATAACATTCCGGAATTTAAGTGGGAAATTGTGATTATTTACACATGCACCTTTGAAGTGGGCCAATTCCAAATCTAGGTTCAACCAACCGAGGTCCTGCGTCTCAGGCCAGGTGAGGGGTGAGAAGGTAGTCTCATGCAAAGAGGACGGTGCATGGAACAATGTATTACAGACTGTGAGAGGGTGGCCATCGACAGGCAAGTGAGATAACACTCCCCCTTGGTCGTCACTGTAGTGGAAGAAATAGTCTCTGTTGAAGAGGGGATCACGACCTTTGTCGTTAAGGGAACAGCTGGGTGTTGGTGACACAGTTCTGTAAAGCAATGAGTGATTGAAGCGGTCGTTTTGTTGTAATGTCCTAATTAATTTACATTATATTATTATTTATTAATTAACAATTAATAATAATATAATAATAATCTGGGGTAGTGCTTGACCTCATCTGAGGTATGCAGCACGGACCTTTATTTATTATGTCAAGTACATTTGAGCCTTTACACGTAGCGCCCGGGCCCACGGGCAGGATGACAGGAGGGGATGTGCAAGGTGCAGTGCAATGTCTTAAACGTGGCCATTTTTAGTGAACTCCCCCGGGTGGTTTAGTCTGTTGGAAATACCACCCGAGACGAAGCCAGAGGTGACCCTGAACTCTGCACGAGATAAAGGGGGTGTCCCCGGGTTGGGATCGAACCCAGGACCTTAACATCCGTGGGCGCATACGTTACCGCAGCACCACTCCGCCTCCCCTATTAATTAACAATTATAATTTACTGGCGCCGCCAGTACTTTCGCACGACAGATATATATAGAGGACCCAACTCTGCATGAGATGAAGGGGGGAACCCCGGGCTGGGATCGAACCCAGGACCTTAACATCCGTGGGCGCATACGTTACCGGAGCGCCACTCCATCTCCCTATTTTTTAAATTTAGGGTTGTGATTGACAAAATGGAAATTAACCAGGGAGGCCTAGAGTAGTATGGAGGACATGAGCAAAACATCATCTGTGTTCTCTGATAGTGAAAATGCCATTAGGTCCATTGTCTCAGTGTGGCCCGTTAGTAGTAGTAGTAGTAGTAGTAGTAGTAGTAGTAGTAGTAGTAGTAATAATAATAATAATAATAATAATCCTGGGTAAGTGCTTTCACCCCCGGTGGGGGTATATCACACGGCACCTTTATGCTTTATTGTACTATTATACATTGGAACCTACTAATTGAAACGCCCGGGCCCACGGGCAGGATGACAGGAGGGGATGTGCAAAGTGCAAGTGCAATGTCTCATGTGGTACATTTTGTGAACACTCCCGGGTGGCTTAGTCTTTCAGAAATGCCACCCGAGACGAAGCCAGAGACGACCCAACTCTGCACAAGATGAAGGGGGTGTCCCCGGGCTGGGATTGAACCCGGGACCTTAACATCCGTGGGCGCATACGTTACCGCAGCACCACTCCGCCTCCCCAAAGTGTGGCCCGTTAGTAGGTAAATGTCAAAGTTGTGTCCATCCTGCTTACCCAAGGAGGTGGGGGTGTCAATCATAGTGATGTAAACAGTTGCGTGATGTGATTCACTATCTCTTTTCAAAACGACCACGCCTGGGTTAAACTGGAGAAACTTCCTGGAGACTCGTTTTCCGATTACATCAATGCTTCTTATATCCGATGGATTATGGATTTACGTTTCTTATTACAGCGAAACGTGTGTAACGGAAGCAGTCCATTCCTTAGAATTTTTCCGTCCTCTGAACATGATTCAGTTACATGAGACAAATTCATGCATTCATATAGTCCTTGCCATGAGCAAATCTTCCAAAATCCTCTGTACATAAGGTCCATTGTGGACAGGTTTCACCACATCATTTACGCCTACAGAAGTAGGACCATGAGTATGGGAGTATGATTTATTGCAGATTGCAGTGCAGCAGCAGGGCTCCATCCTAGGAGTCAAACTCCACCAGACCACTACTGCATTGCAGGTTGCCCACAGTTAGGATTAGCTCAGTACGTACTGTACATTAGAGTATAACAAGAAGAAACCAGATCATAAGCTGCTGCTAGAACTATTATTTTGAAATTCAGTAGCCTTCACTACCCTAAGTGATACGTGCTGCTTAGTATTCATTTCCACTGACACACGTCCTTCTCAGGGATAGAGTTCCAACAAGGAATACATAGCAGCACAAGGACCCACAGCAGAAATGTGTAATGACTTCTGGCAGATGGTTTGGCAGGAAAATGTCAAGTTGATCCTGATGCTGACCAGGTGCCAGGAAGAGGGAAAGGTACACAATGTGGACCAGGAGCACCAGCCTCTTAATAACGCATACATATTTAATCATTTTCAGAATAAGTGATACAAATATTGGCTTGGGATTAAGGCTAGATCCTATGGGGGCATTGGGGTGGAGTTGACAAGTGTGGTCAAATTAGGTGTTTTTGTGGAATAGTCCCTGAAGGTGTGCAGGTTAAAGCAGCAACATTTTTCTTTTTTAGAATATATTCTAATGTCAGTTATAAACAACCATATAACAGGTAACGTTAAAATGACAGATATTATTAGAAACCAGCACAGATAATATAAGTGCATCCAAGTGGATCATGTCTAAACATAGCCTCTCATCTATCAGGTTTCCAAGGAAGGTGCAACTAGACTTGTGACACACCTGCAATTTCTCATTTGGAATGACTATGGAGGCCCAGAAACAACTAAGTCGCTGTCGGATTTCGTCAGGCTTGCCAGGATGCATAAAGATCCAGGTGTCCCCACGCTAGTCCACTGAATAGGTGAGGGGCCTTCATCATCTCAGTCTGGATTGTGTTAAGGATTATAAATCTGATGCAATCACCTCTTCCCTAATTACTTCTTCATATATAGGGCTGGTAGAGGTCGTACCGGCACTCTGATGATATTGCTCTGGACATACTCCTGCAGCAAGCATGGCTTGGGAACAGAATAGACATTTTCCAAACTGTCCTTGCACTCAGGGAATGTAGGAATTACATGATGTCCAACTTGACCCAGTGTGCATACATCCACTATTGCCTCAGGGATGCTATACTGGACACCAGATTCCTCTCTAATCTGCCATAATGGAAACGTCGACAGTCATGCACAATGATGTACGCAAGTATGTAAAGCCTTTTTTTTATTGTGACCTTACACCAACAATGTTTAGATTAATTTAAAGTTGCTGAGTTTCACATTCTTCTTATTGTAACAAATTGTCAAGAGCGTTGAAATATAATCACATCACTTCAGTAAAAGAAAAACTCAAAGGCAAACGGAAGTACTTTTGTCTCTGAATATAATCAGTTGAAAAATGCTTCCTAGGAAAAGAGCAATTGCAGGAACATAAATTATACACTAGACATCTATCAGATGAAAAGACAAAAAGTTACCCACAATTCAACCTTTAAGCAAATTGAAGTGAAATTTCTTTTAACATTTTGGCATATATACTATAAAGTGATTAGAACCACCATTTCTAAGATATCTCGGATTAGATGATTTTCCTTTGACATGGCTACTGAGAAATAACACTTTGAAGATCTGTGAAACACTTATATCTATAGGAAGTTATATATTTTTTAAATGAAACACTAGCACTTACATAAGCCAAGAAATCTGAGCACATTGACACTCTGTAGCATGAATGATACTTAGTATCCAAACCACATGATTGATCTTTACAATTAAATGAAATTAAAATGCTATTAAAATTCTTGTCAATTCTAATTTGCTTTGGAGGGGAAGTAAAGCCGTCGGTCCCGTGTGCTTGTGACATTGCGCGAGTGCATGTTAAAAGATCTCCAGAGTGGCCAAATTTCCAGGAGGAGGACCACCCCCTGGCGTCGGTGTTGAGCCTAGCGGCAGAAATAGGCTGACGTTAAGCCCCCACTAAAGTACTCCAATGCACAAGAGTTACATGCCACGACTGAACCCCACTTAAGGAATGAGTTGGTAATTTTTATCATGATGTCAATTGTGCATTATCAGTGTTGCACAAGATTTTTAAATTTTTTCTTTGGAACAGACCACCTCCAGTTGAAAGATAAAAACATTTACTTCCACAGAGAAATACAAAGAAATATGCCATATTTTTTTGTTATATCTGGCGAAATATAGCACATTTGGGCTTCACCTTTGAGACAATCATAATGTGATTCCTTCTACGATCAATAACGTTTAGTATACATTTTTTGAGCAAATAGTGCGATCAGAAAAAAATAATTTATGCATCCAAGCGTAGTTTTGGCCAAAATGCTTCTTTCGAGAGTCCGCAATATAATATCAAGTCAAGGGCTGTTTGCCTATTTTTCGAGGTCTCCGGAATGCTGGTGTCCTTTTAAAATAGCTTCAGATTTCCCCACCAATAAGCAGCTTACCGGGAGTGATTCATTGACAAGGGCAAATGCTCAGGCCCCCCTCCTGAGTGCAGTATGTAAATCATACTTGTATAACGCAGTCTAGAATTTTTCAACCCATCAGGCCAAAATGAGGGAGAGGAGGCTTCAGTTTATTTCCGGGTTATGGTCAGCCATGTACGAAGCTGAGATTCTTATAGGCTCCTGATCAACGATTGGGATGACGAAGGTGTGCAACAACAGAGCTAGAGAAGAGTCGCAGTCAGAAGATGAAGGTGATGAAGAGGGTGGCGGAGGTGCTGAAGAAGGTGGCACAGGAGACAACGAGGTGGAAAATGGGGTGGAAAGTTTGAACGAACAAGCCAACACTGCCGGTCAAAGTGGTGTGGAAACAAATCACGTGTATTGACTGCCAAGAAGACAGTGCTGTACTATGAATCTGCAGACTGACTAGTGTGCGGGAGGTGCAAGGTCCGAGCGGGTGGGAGCGGAGTAAGGATTGGGAGAGGGGATAATATGAAGTGTTGGAGTGCTATGAAATAAATCCATTCTGGGAAATCCAAAGTCCGCATTTATTTCGCTGACGCATGAATAGCCGCAAATCGCTAGTTATTATGCAAAACGTACCAAAGAAAAATTAAAAGAGAAGTCGGGGCCCGTCGGAAAAAAAATCAGTTGGGCCCAACTCTCACGGGTAGGGGGATTCCACCCCTTGGTGGCCTGGGATGCCACAGGGAGCGGCCAGACCAGATCTTGGTCGGGCCCCAACTACTCATTGCTGCCTAATTTATTTTTTCCTGGTCGTGCTATTTGCTCGAAAAATTTAAACTAAACGTCATTCATCACAGAAGTAGTCGAAAGAAAATGTTCAAAAAGATGAATCTAAAATATCCTCAATTTTCCCATTTATAGCAAAAAAAAGTGTTGTTGGTCAAAAAAAGTGCCCACATCACCATACAAGGGTTAACCTGACGTCAGGGCCGGATCTAGGGGGGGGGGG
>JYFJ02003639.1:0-39332 GCA_000934665.2 Catajapyx aquilonaris | reverse complement strand
AGTGTCTATTGCCATGCCAATCATGCTTGAGACAGTGTGGGGTTGTTTGCCAAATACACAATGTATGTGCTTGAACAGGTTACCCTTAACCAAATTACACTGGTCTACAAAAAAAAACTTTTTTTGTGTAGCACGGGAAATAATATGTGATTCTAATAGTAAATTTTCCGCTGAATTCAAATATGTAATTAGTTTCTTTCTATCACGCAGGGTGTTTACGTAACACACAATTTAAATTTGAAGGAGTCATATGAAGCTGGTATATAAGTTACATATACATTACCCATTAAAAAGAAGCCATTGATGACCTTCTGCTGTATTTTGCTTGTGGGATATCTCCCTTGAGTGTCCAGCAGTAGTCTGCCAACATATTTGGATTCCATTTTCCTTGGTACCGCTTTTCCATGCTGGTGATGTCTTGATGAAATTGCTCTCCTTGTTCATCGCTGACATCACCAAGATTCTCCGGGAAAAAGTCCAAGTGGGAGTTCAGGAAATTGATCTTAAGGGACATGTTGCATCCCATAGCTTTGTAGGAGTCCAAGAGTTCGCATACTAATTCACGGTAATTTTCAGCCTTTGAATTCCCCAAGAAGTTTTTGGTGACACTTTCAAAGGAATTCCATGCTGCCTTTTCTACGCTGTTTAAGTGCTCCTCAAATCTTGTATCCCTCATCAACTGCCTTATTTGAGGACCCACAAAAATCCCTTCCTTAATCTTGGCATCACTTATCTTAGGGAATTGTTCCTTCAAGTAGGAAAATCCATCACCAGTGCGGTCCATTGCCTTAACAAAGTTTTTCATTAATCCCATAAAAACATAAAAACAGTCGTAGAAAAAAAACTATGCGTGATGGACAGATTCTAATTACATATTTGAATTCAGCGTAAAAAGTTCTATTAGGAACACTATCAGTGATCTTTTCTACAAAAACCTTGTAGACCAGTGTTATCAGAACAGGTGCATGAAACATTATGGATGCACACATGACATTCATCACACATCATAGGGCAAGTAAGCCCTTTGCACAATATTGATCTACATTTTTTTCTTTGACTGTGTGTATTTTCCCACTTCCTTCCTCTGACACCTGCGACGTCATTTCCTCACTGTTCATGATACACTGCAACTTACAATTAGAGCCCTCTTTATGTTTTCGTCTTGAATCCGCAATTTTGGACGTTAACTTGCCCATCTCCAATTTAATTTTGGCATCAAATTCTTTGTCCAGTATCAATTCTTCCAGCACAGCGATGCACTTATCCACACGCTTACACTTCTTAACCCCCATGTACATGTACTTCAGTTTCTGGTGGTAAGACTCCAAGAACATATTCGTATTAAGTCGAGATCCTTTTTTGAAGCAAAAAAAACCCGTGTCCATGATGAGCACATGCTGAGACGACAGATGACAGACAAGTACAAGGGCATGCCACACTTCTCCTGTGGCGCGGGGGAGCGCCCGTCTGTGATTGGCCGGATAGAAGAGCCCTGTTCCTCTGGCCAGACGTCTGTCTCGCTCGTCGGGTCTGGTTGTTTCTGAATGCATTCTTTCATCTTTTCCACAGGATGGAACCGAACACATTAAAAAAAAAAGAAATATGCATAATGAACATAGATTACTCCTGCGTCTTATTAAGCTTTTTAGATCTTTCAAGTTCAAATAAGACCCACCTCATTCATATTAGGCATATCATCGGCATGGACGACAACAGCTCCACACAACAAGGCAAAGCAGAGGAGTAATGAGGAACTCGACTCCATGATTAACTGATGGGCTTGGAAAAACAGAAAGATCTCCACACTTTTTGCTCCACACGCTCCTTCTTAAATACTCATGGAAGTGCGTGTTGCAAGTGCTTGCTCTATTCTCTATTGAAATAGTCAAATCCCCATTCATTATTTTTCACATGAAATGTGTTACATCAACTTTGTACTAACGAAGTGCCAGTGCTTTCCGGTATGCGGGCATTGTAGGGAGTCACCAAGGACAGATTATGTTTAAAGGATATTCAGAAATCAGGATCAGATAAAATCAGATAGACAATGTAAGGTGAAATCATCTCCTCGATTCCTCGTCCTCAACAGCTCAACTAGTCATGTGAAGTGCATTGTCGAACAACAACCACATAGCTACGTGGTCCGTCCACCGCGCGCGCAGGGTGTTCGGTTATTATATCAGCGATAGCTTGGTCAGCTCTCTGTACAGTGGGTGTAAGTTACTGGTAAATATGCCATGCACTTGTTTCCAACGCTACGTTTGGGGAGGAAACAAAATGGTCAACATTTGTCGGTTTGCGACATTGTCAAGGCTCTAGTACTAACTTCAGAGGCTACGGATGTGATCGTGTGAATAATTATTTTCAGGTTCTTGGGGACCGCCGGCATAGCTCTTGGGGTCATGGGAGAACCACAAACCCCCCACCACCACGATAAGGTGGAGACACCATCGGGGGGAACTGACTGTTGCAACCAACATGCTTCAGCCTGTTGATCTGGAACATCTGTGTATGCCAAGTCTTCTTAAATATCATGCTGCCGAATATAAGCCACATTAGAAAACAGTCACGTGAGGTTAAACTATTAAATATTGATGTGGGGTTATTTTAAATTTTGGGGAGACGGAGTGGCGCCGCGGTAACGTGCGCGCCCACGGATGTTAAGGTCCCGGGTTCGATCCCAACCCGGGGACACCCCCTTCATCTCGTGCAGAGTTCAAGGGTCACCTCTGGCTTCGTCTCGGGTGGTATATCCACAGACTAAACCACCCGGGGGAGTTCACTAAAAATGGCCACATAAAGACATTGCACTGCACTTTGCACATCCCCTCCTGTCATCCTGCCCGTGGGCCCGGGCGCTTCGAATATGGCACCAGCATGTATACTTCGATTGAAATAAAGGTCCGTGCAAATACCCTCTGGGTGAGCACTAACCCAACAATTATTATTATTATTATTATTATTATTATTATTATTATTATTATTATTATTATTTTAAATTTTAAAATCTAATGGTGGCATGGTGCCTGGCAGATGGCGTGGGCGACAGGCCTCCCACCCCACCCACCCACTCCGGACAAGTCGCCATCTTGTTTTTTCCCCCCCCTTTGTTCTTTCTTGTAACGGTTCAGAGACAGAGAGACATTCTCGTCGCTGCAGTCGTCGGTATCCAGTACTGGTGGTCCTGCCCAACACATCAGATCGTAGGCTGGAGGTACGGTGCGTTAGTCGACTACATTATGGCTAGTAGATTAGCTGAGTGAGACACAAACTGCTTTAAAAATACATTCCTTCGAACACTGTCGCTGTGTTGGCTCCAGCGTGGCTCCAGAATCAGTGAAACGTAGCGCCGCGCCGGTAATTCTGTGTCAGGAAAAGCCCTGAGAATATGGTGGAGGTCTTTTTGTGTTACATCACGCCGTTTGGCTGTTGTGTCACATTCGGAGAAATAATATTGCACTGCTTATGACTCTTTTCCAATGTTCCAGAGGGCCAGAGAGGAATTTCATGGAAAAACTGTATTCGCAGGTTTATTTGCAGGAATGTCCTTATACTTGACCACAATATTAATTAGTTGCATTGCTGGAAACAGATTTGCTATGTAAACGAATGTGTAGGCCTACATCAAAAGGTGCATACATCAGCACAATTTTGTTCTTATGCAGGTCACAATTTATTGAGGAGAGTTAAATGTGTGCTCTGAATATCCATGTGTGTTTTTACATTATCTGAGAACCTTGATCGGTCCCAGCAACATAGCCATACTTTCATGGGATAAGTATTGACGAACTGTGGATTGCAAATTTGCAACTGCAGCGCTTCAGATGACCTCATGGGTCGTCCTCTTGTAGTAATACTTGGCTATGGCTTTGCTATGAACCCTATCAGTTAGGTTCGGGCATATCAGTGGAAAGACTAATCATCATGTGGTATTTCCGGCTATAGGCTATAGATGATTCGAGTGTAGATTCCCCGACTAGTGCAAACTGTTGACATTGGATTCCAATTTCCAATTTTTTAAGTATATGATTAGAAAATTTCTATGAATATATTTTTGAATTTGTTATAACAATTTTGAGGAGAGACCAATATTGAACTGGCATGAATTGAATAGCAATTTGCAGGAAAGGTTAATGCGTGTGATCCCTCGGCGTTTAATATTCAACGACATCACTCCACTACTGGTGTCCTAGGAGGATGTGATGGATTGGTATGGGTACCTGCAACTTGGTGGGTGGTTGCACACCTGGTCGAATAGTAAGGTCTTATTCTTTTCGTAGCCGAGTAGCGAAAGTGAGATGGGGCCAGATACTACTGTACATTCTGAAATTATTTACAAGTTACCAAATGTCAAAATACCTCGAATGTAGACTGAAGAGGGAACCGAAGTCAGTCGTAGGTATGATTTGCTGTTCTTGCACCTAATGGCTTAGGAAACGCCACTGATCTTCCTCCTCTGCAACAGCAGCATACATTAATTTAGCTAGTTCCTGAAATCTTAATATAACAGTAAACATTTTGACCATATTAGCTGTGAAAGGTTTCGTCGACATGTCTCATTTTTAGTTGTTGTTTAAATATGACATTTTCGTTCTTAGTGGGTTTTTAATACACCTGAAAATCTTGGCACACACTGAAGGATATGAGCCAGGTAGAGAGCTAGGCCTAGGTATGCCTAGACTTTACAGAAATGCCTATTTCATGAGTCGCTGTGTGTCCCTTGAGGAGCACTGTGAATGTGGTTTGAATGTGATCTGCTCGCTTCTTTCAACTACTCTTCTTTCATAGTACGGTCTTGTTAAAACCTTGATACTGTGGTGTGTGCCATATGTCTTCCTTACAGCAGATGACTTTGTAAATGAAGGACTCTTACTATTCTGTCAAATATATTCTCTCAATCCATTGGTCTCCACAGCTCCTGGGATAGTTTCCTTCAAGCAGGATCAGTTCCAGAAGGAGTCTTGTGTGTAATATTATTGTCCCGAGTCATGCTCTCCTTCAGACACAGCCAAAAGCACCATCTTTTTCTGAAAGGAGCTGCCTCCACATGGCCCTTAGTGTTTCATCCTGATTTTTCATGCCCATCAGTCATCATTTTGTGTATCTTCCATCCAACGTCCACCACTGTGACGATTCGCCGAATTATTTTGATGTGTAATAAGTGTATTTACATACCAAAGTGCGACATTTTATAATCACATCTTGGGTTGTGCGAAATTGATCCATATTTCGTAAGGTTTTCATTTTGTTGTATGGGAAGACGTGTTTTCTCAGTTTCGTTCTTTGACCCACATCTACTAAGATTGCTGGGGAGTTGGTCGACCTTAACCTTTTCCACTGTGTTAGTAGAAAGCTGCTTATACTATCACCCATAGTTTGTTGAACCTGCTTTTGTAAGATGCTATGAATGGTGTAGTTGGGTGTTGCATCAATTCCTTTGTGGCACCTGGGCAGTAGGGGCAGAAAGTGCATCAAACCATTTGAAACTCTCGAGCGTTCTTGTGTCACTTATGGAAGTGCCACGCGTCATATTTGTAATTTTTATTGCAGCGCATAATTTGATTTACATCGCCTAATTTAATGCTGTTGAGCCTGTAATGCTACATTAGTACTTTCAAGAAAGGAACGATTACCTGCTACGACAATAATTTCAAGCAATAGTTGCCTTAGTTACATTTGAAACTGGATGTACCTGAGCAGCATTTTCATTCTTGTCATGATGATGGGATATTTTATATGCTTATTTTCTGCAGTATTAACAAGTGCATGTCGTTTTAAGTTAGTGTGTTACAGTACAAGGAGACTGTGCAGATGTCTACTATGCCGAATGTAAAGTAATGCGGCCAGGTGTGCCTTAACATATGGTATCGCTCCGGATTGGTGTGCCTTGCAGTGCAGCTCATGGCTATTCATAATTATAATAAGTACAAGGAGACTACTCCTAATCAAGACATTTATGTGTCTTGCACCTGGTCAATGTAACTGAAACATAATTAATATAATATTTCCCATCCAACTTTCACATCACATGAGTGCATTGAACAAAAGACGATGCAGGATGTGATTTTGATGTGGTGTCCAAAGTGTGATAGTTGACCTCCATCCATCCGAGGCGAGGGAGGCAAAATATGCATGTCTACCATCTTCTTCTGTGTCGTCATTGGGCTTGAGGTTGTGAGGAATGGGTTTGTAGAAAGCTATTTGTTCAATCATGTTGTCGTACCCGATGTCCCCGAAGAACCTCTGCCTCTGTGCATCTAACATCGCGGGTGGTGTCATGAACTCATAATAGGATGAAGCCAAACCTGTTGTCACAAAAGTATAAAAAAGTGTGACACTGAGAAAGTAACCAAAGTTGCTTTTTGTGTTGCAACATTAGAACAAGAACAAGTCAGGCTGCAGGCCACGCAGCAGGGGAACCATAATGTTGGTTACGAATAAGAAACCAAAGCTATGTCACAGCGAGAAGGAGAATTTTATAGCAGCTTCATTCTGACAACGGCTCCATCTTCCAAGTAACAGCTGTAGACAGTCCTCATATTCAACATCAATGCCCAAGTACTCAATCTGATGGGCTTTGGGGTGTGTATTTAAATATTGAAAACATTATTTTCCTCCTGTCCTCTCATGTCTTCTCCGTCGTCTTCTTTTTCCTCCTCCTCCTTGATGTGAGCATTTTTTAAAAATTAATTATAGGCAATGTCGACAAACCCACCCCTCTTCTCTTGTATATGGTGGACTGGTTCACTGCACCACCTTCTATGTCCTCGGATGAGACAGAGTAAGACTTCGTTCCTGTCGCCATCTGTCCCACCTCTGCGTCTTCTGTAGTCAGATAGCCATAGCTTCTTCTTAAACCAGACAATCAGGTGGAAATTACTCTCATTAATCAGGAAGTGAAGCAAATGGTTAGTGCACCACGGCCCGTCGGCACCACGCTTTAATTACACATTCCCAGATATCCGTGACCTACTAGACAAGGCGATATAGGATTAAGTAAAATGGACGGAGTCATGGAGACGAAGATTGGTCCGGTAGAGGTATCCAAATAGGGTTCTTCCCCTCAATTAATAAAACCATCATGGTATTGTCCTTTCATACCCCGACTCTGGTCGAGTCAGGCCGGGATATTTCCTCCTTGGAAGCCCGAACCAGACTGACTCTCCCTTCCCCCGGGCCGTGTAGCTTTCACTAATTCGTCATTGTCTGAAATAGTTTAGGATATTTTTGTTTGTTTGTTTGATGAAAGCTTGTGATAACCTTTCCTTGATGATTTGGGATGAATCTTGCAGTATATTTACCACTCGCTGAACAACGTCATGCATTGATTGCTGATGGTCAAGGTTCACCACATCATCGCATGAGGAAGATTACGTCTCTCCCATTACCTGAAAAGCACTGTTTCGTGACTGTTTCCTGTATGTTGTGATTAAATGAATAATTTACATCTTTGCGTTGCCAATACTGCAGCTGGCACTGAGATCAGTTTCCTTGCGAGTTGTGGATGTCCAAATGATACCAATACTGAAACATTTACTCGCAGTGAAAAACGAACTCGGCGTATTGCATACTGGGAAATACAGTTTCTGGGGCTCTCCTGAGGACATGCACAGTCCTTCTGTGGTAATTCAGGTGTGACACATTTCGCAAAATTGCAAACATCAATATCGATAAAAATAAAGTTTTGTGTATACACTTTTTCATGGTCCCAGAGGAGAGGGAATATTATTTTCGCGTCTGAATCGTTACGTTTTCTTGGTGAGGTGCGTTCTCGTCCTTCTGTGAATCTGATGTCCCCTTGTCGATGTCATGGCTGTCTTTCCGGCCGAAAGTGCTGGGCGTCTTGTAAAGAAGATGTGGCTGACTGGAGGAATTTCCATATTCGCCGTTGGTTGCATTTACAAACTATTTTTGTCAAAGATATCAGTAGATATTATGGTTTTACCTGCCATATGTCAGCACATATCAGAATTTAAGAGTAAGTATATCATATACATTATATGCCCCTGCCATCTATACCAACCCATTATACGAGTATAGTACAGTATTGCCACCTTTTGGGAATTCAGATACATTAAACGGCCGGTAATGCACTTCTTGAACACTTTCTGAACATGTTCTGGGAGTCTTATGATCTGTCTTGGGTGTCTTTCAGGCGGAAGGTGCTGAGTGTCTTGCAAGGATAAAATAATATGGCTAGGCTTATGTTCCTGACTGGAGGAATAGTACGGTCGAATAGTCAGGTCTTATTCCCATTTAGCCGAGTAAAAGGCGAAAGTCAGACTGGATCAGACATGACCAATTATAGTTATTTACATACTTCATATATCCATTTGGAATCGATTGTGTTGGTTATCATAATCTGTTAATCTAATAGGACTCCTCACTCTTTTGACGTATTAGTTACTATTATTATATCATAATATGCCTCGTTTCATTCTCGCTTCTGGTACGGCCAGAGGCGGTTTTGAAATTATCTGGCAACAATATGTAACAGACATCCAAACAGCATACCCACAAAATTGCGGAGGGATTTATTTTGACAACAAAATCCACAGGAGTCTAATTTAGATATTTCCAATGGTAATATTAATTACGGTATTCGGATCCCGTATTGCGATTGCCACGAGTGCTATATGAAGGGCACAAATGCATATAAATATTGTGTTAAAGTTAGGTTTTTGCTGCTAATAATTTTTATTCGTGCTACGAGGGACATTTGATGGGTTTCATTTTTTGTTGCTGTCTTCTTTCAATGGGAGTTGTGACCTTTTCGTGCCACCGTCTAGTTTAAACCTTGATACTGTGGTGTGTGCCATATGTGCACATTGATGCGAAATAGTACTTCACTTTTGGTGTTACATTGGTCCGCATCAATTCTAGTCGCCCTCTTTTGTCACGTCCAATAGCATAATTTCCTGGTTTTTTTGTTGTGTGTGCAGGGATGTTTGAGGCTGTCTTAGCACATCTCTGACATATTCCGTGTACGATATGCAGTATCGAGCGATTCTGTTGTCTTGCACGAGATATCCTTATTAGACAATCCATGTTAAGGGGATCATTTTTTCCTCTTTGCATTATTAAATAATGATGTTGGATGCCTTAAGAGTGCCATATATTTATAGCAAGATAGCCGCTATCTGACATTTATTATGGGTACAATGTTGGACAACACATGCACTGCTTGTTTCAGCATTTGGATTGGGTCAGACCACGGTGATACTGCAAATCTCCTGCATAATGACCCTGCAGTTGCGGAATGTTAGTCAGTTATGATAAGGTCCAATCATTGTGTGATTTATACCAGTGCACCATCGCCAACATGGGGATCACCCTCGGCCAATCCGGCCATTGGTTTGCTGAAATTGGACACAAAACAGGAACCCAACACTTCTCCCGAAAATCTCGTTGCTATTTTTTCATACTTGACAAGAGATTGAGAGTCCTGCATACTTTGAAGTACGTAGAAAAGCTGTTTATGTCCATTTTACTAATTGGGGCAGCAGCGTCTGTATGATCGCAAATGGCTGATAAGCTTGGGTATGACCCTCCTCGACCTTTTGGTATGTGGGCCGGGGATTATTTAATCATTAATTAATCCAGGTATTAATACCATCAGTGACGTTTCTACACTTCATAGCACGTGATGAGACAGTTTCTTCTCATTGTCTTGTACCAACCAATTTCATCATGTTAGCCATGGACTAGATAATCCTGCACAACATGCAATATAGTTACATCAACTGTCAGTCTCTGGTTCTGCTGTTGTAACTATGTGGATAATTATAACATTAGCATTTTTGGCACTTTTGCATCAAATGGAGGCTTAAGCAAGTGAAGCGGATTATTGAATTATTTCACTTGGGGCTCCTGGTGACTTGCAATGTCAGATTGTAATCTTAGCCGCTTCCTGGAGCTCCTCGTTAGTCCTATTGTCGAACTGCACCTTGCTGCTTCGACACCGTCGATTAAAAATGCAGATACAGAGTGATTTGCTGTGGGGTAATTTTGATGCAGGCTTTCTCTGGTGTAATGTCCATCCAACGTGTCCATCTTATCTGGACTACTGCATGATGTAATGAGCCATACAAATGCAGACAGATAGCCAGTCACGTGGGTAACCTAATTTTACCAAGTTTGAGTTCAAACATTGGTGAAGTGGTTACAATATTTCAATTTTCATAATTCGAAAGACATGTGGGGGCATCTCGATGGGCCTTGTAGTCTATCAAATGTTGGCATTTCTTGTGCAATCAAATACATTAGAATATCATGATGTTGGTTGTCAATAATATGACTAACGTCAAATAGACCAGTTTGTGCAAGCGTATACTCGTACAGTACATGTAGCTAGAGGGTATGAATTTCGTTGCCGGAATGTGGACGAACATTTTTTCCCTCTGAAATACAGGAGAAGGTTACGCTAACAGAATATAACGTCTAATGACACCTAAAACTGACAACTGTCAATCAGGCTATTTCCTCGTAGAGCTTGTCATAAACAGCAGTGTACGTCACGTTTAGTAATGAAGACAGTATGGTGTTACTAAGTAGACAGAATTGCTCAGTAAAGGCAGGGTTGGTGAGGGTGGGAGGAAAAGTATGGCACACACGCCTGTTTTATAATTCATGTAATGAGAAATCATGGTTATTGGTATTACAAGGTGGTTCACACTATTACTGATAATCAGAGACAAAACGGTAAGCCCTGGTGCACAGGAGTTCAGCTTGGAACGTATTATGAAACACTTTTTTTTTTTTTTGCAGAGATGGTTCGTTGCTTCATAGTAGACTGTCATGCAGTGTTCTTCACTCTCGCTTAATCGATAATACGCTATACATGTTATAATGTACATGTTTGTAATAATTTCCATTGCAAGCCATAATACGTACATTGCCTAATTTAGTGCATTGGTGTGGAGCCTCTAGTGCTACAAGAGTACTTTTATTATAGAAAAATAAAATATTTCCTACCCGACTTTCACATCACATGTGCACATTGAACAAAATACGACGTTGGATGTGTCCCAAGGTGTGATACTTGACCTCCATCCGGCCGTGGGAGGCGAAATATTAATGCGAACTATGGCACAAAACAATAGCTTCTTTCCCTCGTACCCGATCAGTAACAGCATTTAAAAGCATTTGTCAGACAGGTTCCCGGGTCATACTACTGCAATCTGAGCGAATGTCGGCCGTCCCATCAGCCACACACACACCTCCTCCCCGCACCGTGGGGCCTGTGCGAAGGGTTGCTTCAAGACCAGGTTAAAGTGGCCGAAACTAATTGAGACCGATAGTACGTTGACATCATTTACTACCAATAATTATCGTCATACCTTATAATGATCCTCATTGATGTGATGGTAATTATAATTAAACTGCTTATACTGTTATTATTGGGAATCCACGGGTAAGATGCCGGACCTTGGGAAGAGTTGTGGCTCTTCTGGGTGGTCAGTTATGATGGGATACTCTGTTGGCTGCTAGGGTTAATAACGATTCATTCGCCAGTATATTGAGAACATTTTTCTTGTGGTTGATTCACACTGCGCCTCCTGCTGTATGATAAGTTCACTAGTTGAGGAATAATTATTGGTGCAATTGCCAGGCAGAAGATGTCTCCGAGGGTCGATGGATGGAGGTCTGTTGGAGTGTAGCCTTCCTTCCATCTTCTTTTGATTGTTGCAATAAAAAAATCAGGTGTTATGCATAGAGCGTATACCAGGAGCATACTGTTCCTCCCATGTCTGCAGTAAATTATTGCTACTCCATATGGGTAATACTATTAAATTGTATTGAATTACATCAGCATTACAACTGGTGTTTTCCTTGTGATTATCTTGGAAATAAAGTCAGGTAAAATTATGGCATTGTTGTACGGCATAATGATGCGATTAATTAATTCATATCAATAAAAGTATTCCCACTTTTATATTTATGAAATGTCCCCAGGCACTGCTTCACACAACATTTCTGCCATAGATCAGACAGCTGTCTGAAAGAGTCCTCGTTTGTATAGGCATCTTCGTGACAAGAAATGCCGATATAATGCAAATATATTTGCAGAGTCATTGCAATACTGTAGAAGTGTAGATGGTAGAAGAAAATTAAGGTCGCAGAGGTTTTGTGACCTATATTTCTTGTGTTAGTTCTTATGACACTGTATCGTGCACGGCATAAATTTGTACAGAAATTGTTCTTAGGTTTCCACTTACGATTTCAATCACTGTTCCTTAGTCTAGACACAGTTATAGCGTTTAAAGCTTCCTCTTCGCATACCAAGAAACCAACAGCATTTTCCAATATGAATTATTTCAAAATCAACATCATCAAAAACTCATAATTTTGAGCTAGTAAAGCGAGAAAATCAGATAACTCGCACAGATAGCCCAACATTTACACTGCATGAACGACTTTTCGTCGATTTGATCAATGTTTAAACCCATTAAAAAAAACTGATCACTCGCAATTTTATCGTAATTGTGTCACTGGATGATGTGAACTTGAATCTCTCATAATTTTGTGTGACCTCAGTTCCCTCGGCAAGGTCTTCTGTCATATGTATCTCTGCTGCCTTCATAACCTCAACAAACTTCCCCTGCTTCACATTGTTCTCCATTCGCAACATGAATGATATTGAGGGTGACATGAGGGGGTGATGTTGGTAGCCGTGAGGTCGTTGCCTAGGTTAGAAAGATCCGGCCAAGTAGCTCAGGATGATTGGCGAAGATTAATTTTATGGAACATGATATGTTCAGGACAATGTCGAAATGTGGTATGACTATATTATGGGATCTTCAGTACACCGGGGAAGTAAGTTCGAGTCGCAATTCACTGTCAAGCACCAATATACGCTATATTGTGGTTCCCAGATAAATATTACAAGATACAAGAGTTACAAGAGGCTCTGGTGTCGGCCAATACGGGGGAGTGGTGTGAGCAGGGACAACGGCCCAAGAGTGCGGTGTTGGCCCGATGGGTTTTTAGCCTCTCTTTTCCTTTTGACGTTAGGACAGGGAGCATATACTACATAGCATGTCTACCAAATGCAATATTAGCGAATACACCGCAGTCAACACCATTAGTCTGCTGCTGGACTTCCTCGAGGATGATTGGGGACCGGTTAGGAAATAAACGATCAAGGAAGTTGATCTGATTTTTCGTGAGATTATTAACCCTACCAGCAGGGTTGGCACTGTCATAAACATGAATGACACATTCGTCATAAAAGGTGCATATCCAGCGAGTGCTGTCTGTTGATGCCCTGCCAGGCACGATCTGAATATGGAATCGAGCAGGTGCCAAATGAACAAAACATTTTGGGGCCTGTAACATGTCAGGAATAGTCCTAATAGTAACTTGTTAGTTATGGAGGGTTTACTAAACGACAATTTTAACCGCTGATCCAAATGTAAAATGACAGCACATTGTATCCCCTTGTTTGTTGAAAGTGAACTAACTGCAGCATGCGACGTATACTAATTGAACCTATCAAATATGGGATAGGCTTTAGGCGATATTGCTGGTTGTACTCTCCGCTCACCCAGGTATCTCCAAGTGCACTGAGCATACTTTTCATTTGGCGAAATTTTATACAAGTAGAATTACGTAACGGTAATTATATTATGCTTCTAATTACAGTGATAATATGTTATGTCTTTTTATATCAGTGGTAAAAAATCAATTTTTTCTTTGCATACATCTCACAATGTAACTGAAAGGTACAATTACTCACCACCACTTCCACAACTGTTTATGATGTTCACTATGGTTATCTATTACATACAGATATTCAAGCGTCATTTGACGGTTTAACTATAGCTCACACTTGCTGCCAGGGGATATCTTACTCAGCGCTCTTTTATTCGGCAATCAGCAAAGTAAACCTTTCATGCAATGGTCGGCAGTATTTCACGTAATGCGACATGTATTCGTAACATGAACTGTATGTGACCTACCATGCTACCAATGCTTCATATCCGAATGCATTAGAGGCACAAGATTAGTTCATTCTTCACCTGCTCCAGTTTGCATCACCTTTGATTAGTAATGTTGAATAGAAAGTGAATTGAATTCTTGTGGATCATCCAGCATCGTTTTTCCATGGTGTTCTGGTATTCAGATGAGAAGTTTTAGAGAAGGTTTTGCCAATATTTTCTTTGCCAGATACCAACCCCTCTCCTCTCCTGTGTATCTTCATTCGGATAAACTATTGTTTATCCGAATGAATGGGAAAATTATTAGGCGACAATGTACTATTGCAATTACCGTGTGTAATGGATGGCCAGTCAAGTAAGCGACCAAATATATTTTACCAAGTTTGAGCTCATTCCAATTTTCATAACAAACACATATGGGCCTTATGGTCTATCAAAATAATGTTTGAATTTCTTATGCAATCAAATCAATTGAATATCATGATGTAAGCTAACGCCAATTAGTCCAGTGTCGTGTATTTATACAAGTACTATTGTGGTCCCCAAGCATGATGATAGCTAGGGGGTATGAATTTCGTTGCGGGAATTTGTACGAACCTTTTTTCCTCTCTGAAATTGTATTAAGATCAACCCAGGAGAAGGTAACGCTAACAGAATATAACGTCTAATATTATTTTCTTCATCAATATTGTCATCCAAGAGGCAAAGTGACAACTGTCAATCAGGCAACATTCTCATAGGTTGTTGCATACATCAGACGAAGAAAACAAATGTTATTACAAGGTGAGCATATTACAAGCATGAGATGACAGAAATAGCTGGAAATTTGGCATATTCCACGACTTATGCAGCACTCAATGTAGGTTCGTAGACCTCAGGTGTGGTTTGATACAGGAATGAGAGAAGGTCCTTCTGTGGAGTCATCACAACAGTTTGCATGAGGTGTGTACGGACATTCTTTTAAAGTGGCTAGAGCAATCTGTGTACCCATCCAGGATAAACTTACATCTCCAAATGATCATGCAGGACGCGGTCGGAATCTTCAATTAGGAGGTGCCCGTCGGATACTGTTGGGTGTGGCTGATTGCTCACATTGTCTCTATGGCCAGCTTGGCATACGATTCCTGGCTCTTACCCATTTCGTCAGACTGGATACTACTGACTGCTGGACGTCTGATTTCTATGGCTTCACTCGGTATCCGTACCGGTACCGCTACTCCATGAGCATGTAATCATGCAACTTTCCATCTCCTGATGCCAGCACGATTCCCTGCATTTTTCAGTTATAACTTATAAGCAATAACTGAGCAATAAGCATATCTTCAATTCCTCTTCAGCGATGCGTTGAGCAAACCTGGAGTGGTCCTCTTTGGCTCGTGGATCTAGAGAAATCGCACTATTTCGTCTTGTTTGTATATCCACAGTCGTAATTAAGGTGGTGATACTACTTGCAAGTTGTGTACCCCTTAACTTTTCCATTGCCAATGGGAATATGGGATTTTGATGAATGGAGTTACGTTCTGGTTTATTTCTAGTTGCAAAATGGGCTCAGAGATCCTTCCAGGCTTTTCTTCTTAAGCCGCATCCACACTGTATCATTTTCTGTCGTGGTAAAAATCCAAATTTTGTAAAAATGTATTCCTCCCTCTGCCACTTTTCTCGATGTTCGTTCCACACTAGAGTAAAGAAAATGGGAGAAAACCCAGTTGGAAGGGGACGACTAACAGCATGTGGACAATATGGTCAACCTGCCCGTGGGTCACAATCTCGGCGGGCTCACCCTGACAAATTGTGACCAATGGGTGAGTAATTAGTGTGCGGGGAGGGAGGAACCAATGGGGAGATGGCAGCTCCCATGGACTCTCGCTAGGAAAAATAGAAATAGGGCTAAGTTTTCAAGTCCTCGCGAGACGTCACACAGTAGGCCTATATTGAATTGCTTAAAAATTACTCGTTATTTTGTATATCATGCCGATAGGTATTCCATATAATGCCTATAGGTATTATATAAAATGCCTATATGCAAAATATTTAATAACAAACATTTCATACTTTGCCTAAAAACATGAGACATATTTTATAGTATACTGGTACATTTCCTAGGCATTCTATATAATGCCTGCTTTCATTATCTTGCCGGTAAAATACACTCGGATGCTCTTTTTTTCAGTGAAATGCTTGTTTTCGCCAGGGCAAGGTCTCTCAGCCAATATACAGGGTGTAAATGAATTCAACCGACAAACTTCTAGGGGTGATAGAGGGGACCAAGACAAACATTTTTGACATAGGAAACCGTGTCCGGAAACGCCATCTAGAGGGGGTTCATAGACGAGGAACGGGTGCGCTCAGACGCGTCACGCGAGAGGCGCAAGTCGAGAGGACTGTTTTGTTGATAGATGGCGCTCGGATAGTAACCAACGATGCGATGTGCCATAACGTGGCAACAGCAGAGCCATCTAGCAACTAAAGTCCGCCTCCTAGCAGACTCGCGGATAGTCAACAGCGGTTCTGTTGTTGCCAGGTTATGGCGTATCGTGTTGTTGTTTACTTACTACGACGCGATACGCCATAACCTGGCAACAACTGCGCGCCATCTATCAACAAAACAGTCCGCTCGACTTGCGCATCTACATCACAAAGATAAAATTGTGACATGCACAATGAATACGCCAGATACAAGGAGTTAGGCAGAATGTGAGATGAAGCCACTTCGTGCTAGTTTGGTTTTACTAGTGCAAACAGCCTTCATGAGCATATCTGTGAAGTATATAATAATTATGAACAAATAAGCGATGAGAAAATTGCAAGATTTTGGCATTGCAGTGGGTCAGGAATAGTCCTAAGTAACTTGTTTTATTATGGACCCAGTGACCCTCTTGTGATTCCAACGCTGGATGGGGGAATGGAATTTCAATACAAATGGCAGCCCCCAAGAAGTGAGTTTGCATGGGGCAGTTGTCTGCGTTCTTATTTGCATTCGACTTTAGTGTGCAAACTGTCTCAGTAATATTGTTTCTAATACATTTGCTCCTGCCAGAAGCAAATCAAAAATGTGCAAAAATTATAAACTGATACAGCTAACATTAGGGGACAATTAAGGTGTTTTCTTTTACGTGTTTTGCCTGTTATTGTAGCCTATAGTTATTTATTTCAGCGGTTTTATGGAATGTGTGGTCTAGGCCTAAGTGTTAAAGTGTTTGTCTGAGGTGTTTTCCGGTTCCTACAAGGCTAGTATCAGATGCTAAATGTTTTTGATCCTTCTCCATCCTTATACTTAACTGTAAGTGATGTGATGGACAAAAAGACCAGATTGATGTTCAGTAGTTAAAAGCATCTAAGTGCTTAGGCATTGCATGTTTTGTCTCTGCCCTTGATTTGTTTCAACAAAAACATTGATAAGTCCAATTTTTAACCAGATCGTGCCTCTCTTTTTGAACTTAATCCTGGGATGGCCCAGAGTTCCCCACTTGGTGTACTGCCTTCTCTGTGCCATTTTTATGCCACGCATTTCGTCCTTTGAACCACACCCACCACAATTAGTCGTGTGTTGGTTCTCATGATCCCTTAATCGAATAGGGTGCACTCGGCCATCTTTTGGCGTATTAGTTATTATTTTATCCTAATATGCCTCGTTTTAATCTCGCTTCTGGTACAGCCAGGCTGTTTTGTTCGCCCCAGAACTTCTATGAAAATTATTAGGCGACAATATGAACCAGACATATAAGCATCCCGCCCACAAATTTGCGGAGGGATTGTCGCTTTATTTTGTCAGGATGGTCTCTATCATCAGCATATACTTGCACGTACTTGGTATCTCCACGTCACATTAGCGAAAAAAGAATCAGATGTTTTCTTTTACGTGTTGGCACAAGTGATTTTATTGAATTTGTGGTCAAGGCGTAAGATGGTGTGTCGGGTGTGTCCCATATGTTGCCTCCCGTAAGCCTGACATCAGATGCTAAATGGCGCTAAATATGAACAGAAATATTGTCTGGTTACGATTTTCTTCAGGGTTAGTAGTATTATGCCTATGTGTCCTGGCACACTTGGCCTAGGGACACTCCCCAACACCAGAGGCAGCACTGTCTATGTGAAATAACATAGGTGGGCGCTGCCAGCGCCTGAGCGGTGGGGAGTGTCCCTAGGCCAAGTGTGCCAGGACACATAGGCATGTTTCTGGTTTTTACGACTCGGTAGGGGCGCTACCGTCTACGGGAAATATCATTGGGAAGCGCCGACAGAGCCAATGGCGGTAGGAATGGCACTAGCTGAAGTGTGCTAGGTTGGTTGCACTATGTAGGCCACCATCTTGTAAAATGGCGACACCCATGAGCACCGCCATCTTTATCGGAGGCGGTAGGAATGGCACTAGCGGAAGTGTGTTAGGTCGGTTGCACCATGTAGGCCACCATCTTGTAAAATGGCGACACCCATGAGCGCCACCACCTTTATCGAAGGTTGATGGAGCAGAGCAAAGCACTTCTAAGAGTTAATTTCGAGTAAATTCATCATAGATGATCTGGGTGTCACCCTAGACGGTTGTGTCGCAGCGTCACGGTTTCACAATAATTAACTGATACCACGATCATGCAATATTCAGGTAAGCCAACTAATAAGTGAGCTTTTAACTTTTACATGAGATTTCTTATTCTTATTATTGATACTAGATGAAAAGGTGCAAGATATGGTGTCTTTCTACAACGTCAACAATTGTAGACAGTATCTAATACTTATGCCGGATGCGATTAAAAAGTGGCATCTACCAGGTCAACTAGAGCGCCGGTTTAAAATTGAGACGATTCTAAACAAGAGCCAGCAACCGGAAGGCATCATTGTGGTACACCTAGTTGATGGTCCCTGCGTTATAATCGATTGCAAATCGGGAAATTGCTCTTCCTATTATGATGTCAGCGAAGAAGATGTGGAGCATTTGGCAACACTGTTAGGAGCCAAAAAAGAAGCCAAGGTCCAGTGGATAACGAAAGCCAGCATCACGCGAGATAACATCGCGTCTCCAGTATTTTTCGGGAATCAACAATTGTTTTTTCCTCCCCCAAGTGATTATGGGCAAAAGAGTAACCTATTTCCGGCAGTGGGTGAAAGGGAGAGGAAAATTGCACATTATGTGATTCAGCCTCGAGAGGGATCGTGGTTAATTAATGGGGAAAAAGTTGAATCATATGATAGGATCAATCTACAGGAGAAATTTAAAAAATATGACAGTATCATTGTCGTCGCGACAGGCACGTATCACATATTTATAGACCCCATCACCCGAAAATGTTTTTACATGTCAAAGGGCATTGATCCTATGGATATGGCAGAGAAGCTAAGTATACATGTAAAAAAGGTGTCATGGATTACCATATCTAGGCAACATAATCTTGCAATAGACTCGCCAAAATACTGGGGCATTGAACCAAGATATTATCGCTTCCCAGACAGACTTGGACTGTGTCAGAGTTACGGCGACCCGACCATAAAGGCCCCGCGCCAATGTATCTCAGACTTGGACTGTAATCCATCCCCTTTTATGAAGTTATCCCGTCAATGATTCATTGTAGTTCTACTTGTACACCTTGACAGAATAAGTAGATCATTGACCCCAGTCTTGCATCTGATAATAAGTTGATTCAGAATCCGAAGATGAAGTGTAATAATAACTGTTGCGAGAAATGTGAAAAGTTTTGTTTTAACAATTTTTCAGAAATAGGCATTTATTTAATAATATTAATGGTGGTTATATATATAATATGTCACACAACAGCGTGTATTATTCTTTGTCCATGTGTCCCACCACCTATGATACCTTAAGCTATTGTACCTTTATGAAAATGTGTTGGACGAAAAGTTGTTGCACCAAACACTGTTGCGAGGAGACCTGTAAGTGGCTATTTACAATTCTCATTGTTCTAGGATTCAGCATATATATATTTGGACATTTAATTACGTGTATCCTCTTTTGTCCATGTGATTCTTTACCCGTAAATGAAACTACCATACTAACAACCATATATGGCAACTAATGTATTATTCAATGTGAAACATATTTGATAATTATGTACTATTTGCACAAGGCTTGAATAAACAATTAATTTATCCTCGCCGATATTTTACTCCAGTTCTACATGTACACATCTTTCCCTGAGATCCTGCCAAACACCATACATTTGAAGGTGCACGACATGACATAGGTAAACAACCATGAAATATACTACGATCACATTGTTTTTCAACCACAGGTAAAATGTCAAAAATTAACTCCTTAGGCAACGACGAGCATAAATCTTCTTCACTGCTACATAACTCCATTGACCATCTATCTTCTCTTTCGCGATAGAGAATGGTTGCTTCAGTCCATCGATGTGCGTTTATTTTTCTTAACAATTTAAGAGTCGTAAGGCGATCAATGCACTCGTCAAAGACCTTCTCCAGCTATAAGGAATAGCAAAATAAAACATTTCTTACATTATTCATTTATTGATAAGACTGTGATAGACTACACGTCAAATATGTCAGAAAGTAGAGTTTCGGTAGGGTATGGAAAATAAGGTTCATTATTGGTGACTGGAACAGAAGATGGGAGTTGTGAAGAGGTAGATGGGAGAGGTATAAAGGAGTGTTTCACAATACATCTCTTCAAGGTATTATCTTTCATGCCCTTGAATAAATCCCGATATTGCATCATAGTCTCAGACAATCCCTTTGCAGCACGTAGTTGATGAACCAGGTTTACCAGTCTTCGTCCCGAGTACCAGCCCTCTTTTGTCATCCGGATCATTGTAGGAACCTGTTCCCGAAGGTCACGTGATCCACCCTCCAACTGACAAAGTTCTTTTTCCATTTGAAAGAGGCTGGCGCAAAGAATCATTTTGGCGTACGTGATCATCTAGTAAGAAAATGTTTTTAATAATAGTCGCGAATACTAGTGATGATAGACTCACCATGCCAGGACGAATGACATCTTCACCTTCTTCACGACAATCGGGGTGGGTATACCAAGATATACCCTTATCAATATCTAATTGAATTTTTTTCTTCGCCTTACAATCACACGTAAAGTAGCTGTATGTGCAATGACTATAGGTGTGAACCATTCCAGACGGGATTAATCCAGGATCTTCCAACACCTCGTGATTATTCCTCCATAGACTAACCACCTTTTCGGTTTTTTGTAATTTCAAACAGTTATGTGGCTTAATACCAACGAATAGTGCAACGTGTACAGCCATGTCTCAAGACTAAGTGGAAGCGAGGTGTGGGTAGGAAGATATAATAGCGGAAACGAGAAGGGTTGGAATTAATGAATTAATGGTTGGAATTAATTATCCCCGTTTACATGCCCGACATGATTCATCATCATCACTCTCGCATTTATCTATCAAAGAATATTGCCATGTATAATAACCATTTCTATTGGGAAAATAATCTATATAATAATTTTGAACTGGGTTTTCGTTAAATAAGTTAATAAATTCTATCCCGCAAGCTTGATCATCGAATAGACCCACAATTACATCATCCGGAACACGGTACCAATAAACAACTGGTTCATCATTGTCCCACATTTCAAGTTCCACACACTCCCACCTACACCCAAACATTAATTCCTCATTAAACAGGTTTACCAATTCATCACCGAAAAGACGATTAAAAATATTCATAGTAGAGAGAGAGTCTATGAATAAAGAGAGATTGCTATTGTAGGTAGGTAACTATAGAGTAGTGAAACTATGTAGTTACTTACGTGACTCTCCATCCAGCTTGAGAGATGGTGTAGAGATGATTTCCGAATGGAATGAACCAATGCAGTATGAGCTGTGTAGAAAGCTAGCTAAGTAATAAAACCTCTGATATGTTGGCGTGTGAAGTCAACTGGTTTAGGGACGCCATCTGGTTTGGAGGGCGTAGAAAAAATAAACATAAAAAACGCATTTGATGTGTCTGTGTCAAGGACGCCATCTGGTTTGGAGGGCGTAGAAAAATAAACATAAAAACACATTTGATGTGTCTGTGTCTTACACTAATGGAAAACAGATTCATATATAAGTACAATAACACTTCAATTTAAAATCAGTAGTATGACCAAAAGGGGGAAAAGCGACAACGATAATAGTAGCAATAAACTTCTCCCTATAGCTGTACCTCCGGCCATAGTATCGCATGGTGGTGCAAAACAGAATTATAAGTAGGTAATATGAAATAAAAGTGATATTATATAGAAACAATTTATTTAATTGTTATTTCCATCTTCACTCTACAAGGGGGTTGAATCACTTTGTGGAACAGGTGCATCATTTAACATTGTATTTATACCTAAGACTTCTTCTGACATATCTTCTCGTCCCAATTTGAGAAGTATTTTAACAATGTTGCGAACGTAAAAATCCACATAGTCTTTAGTACAAGCATCATCCGGTGCCTCCGGAGTTCCCAGTTTCATTATCTTTAATTTTTTTGCAGTGTAATGTTTTTTATGTTTAGTTAAACACTGATGGGTAAGGTGAGCAAGGGTGACAACATCATCATCAGATTCTGGCGCTAAAACTTGTCCAATGCGTTTTCCTTTAGCATTGTATCCATGTTCGTCGCGAATTAATGTAACCGACTTGAGAAATCCTTGATTTACACAATCCTGATCATCTACAGGTGTTGCAACACCTGCTATTCTTTCTCCATTCGCATAATAGCATTTAATGGAGTCATCATGCGTAATACATTTTTGTTGTATGTATTGTAAGGTCACAGCATCCATTGGTTCAATAGGTTGACCTATATTACTTAATCGCTTTTCGTGAACATTGATAGGTCCGCGAGGTGGAACAGTTAACAGTTCCTTTCCATCACTTGTTCTTATCCTAGCAAACTGGTCTAAATAGGCTCTTGTTACAACATCATTTAATTGTTGTGGTGGACCTACATTATTTAATCGCTTTCCATGAAATCCATAAAAATCGTCTCCCTCTGTGAACTGTTTCCCACTTCCCATTCTATGTAGCCCTGGTGACGAAGAAGTGCATTTACCAAATCGATTCATATTGGTTTAAAATATCTTGGAACGAGTAGCCTTCACTTAGGTCAGAGAGAATTATTAAACATAGGTGACCACAAGAGGGTTCACCATTGTCTATGCTCTGCAATCGATTTACATTGTAATATATATTGGGTCCTAAATATTTTATTAATTCTGTAGGAGGTTTTATATCACCAATACTATCAAAGTAATAAACATTACCATCATTTTTCCAGTATGCTGTCCAATGGGTCCCGGGACCATTACTATTGTCTAAATTTATTACCCCACACTCACGGTTTCCAACAACACCTTTAAGTTCGTCACGCATAAAAACACCTTTAAAATTTTTAATTTTTAACCATTTAGCTAAATGAATAATGTCCTCATTTGTTAACGGCGTGATTTCCGTCTTTTTACCCCCGAACCTCTCCTCTGCCGATAAGGATAAAGCTTTAGACCCCTCCCACCCTTTAGTTGGGATATAATTTGATTCTGCTTTTGTATCATATCCATACGTTTCTGATTGGCTTTGGCATTGAGTGCCGCACTCGTAATTCCGGAAATGGCTGAGACTAGCGCCCCTACTGCAGGTATCAGCAGAGGTAGAAATCCTCCGCGTTTTTTTTTCAGATTCCGTTGTTTTTTAACACGTCTCACCCCTTTCTTTCTCACAACCATTATAGACATCAATCGACTAAAGTTGAAGCTATTTATACTGTCAACTCCATCATGCGAGTGCCACCAAAAGACGTTTGGAAGGTACGGTAATAGATTAGGAGATAATACATGCGGGTATCTTCTCCCAAATCCTTACTAAGTCGTATGTCGAGTGCCATATTCGAACTGGAAGTAGTTAGTTCCATGTTTTGCTGACTACAATCAATTGCAACAATTGGACATTTGTCTATAAAGTCAGAGTGTGAGACCACTGTTGACAAGTCTCTTCCGTAATATGAATTCTTAAAATTAATCAACATGTAATATAATTTCTGACACTCATTTCTTTCCCAATCTAAATTTAAATCCTTTCCAGGAAACCTCTGATTATTTAGTAGTATATTGATGTCTTTAAGATATATATGATCAAAATGTGAGGTATCTTTCTTCAATGCGTTTTCTCGTCCACTTTGAAACCCAACTATCACATAATGAGGTACATTAACCATGAGTCCACTAATCGGAATATTAAAAGAAAATGTGTTAGCCCCCTTTGTCAGAGGCAAAGTACCACACCGAAAATCCCTATATTTAAATTCTTGCGGAGTTTCGTTTTGTAGGAGAGATAGGTATTTAGTATGTGTGGATATAGTAGGTTCTAAATGTGGGATGAATAAAGATATTTGTTCAAAATTAATTTTATATGATTCATGTACTGCATTTGCAGCACCCTCATACACATATAGAGTATCCTTGACCAAATCATTACGACTCAAGACGCACTTAACCGTGGGACCATACAAAACCTGATTTAAATCCTCAAAGAAGCCGGATAACCGCTTCAGTGGAATTATGAATGAGAATTGTCCATCTTTTATACGAGAATCTTTATTTCTGGTAATATTTATATTCCAACCTTCATTTTCTATATTTGTTTCGTGTAAACATGATATATATTTAAGAGTTGTAGCACGTCCTAAATTCTGAAGATAAGTCACCTCTGAATCATTAATGGTACATGAAAATTTATCAAAATGGAAAAGAACAAAATTATTGATTGGGTGTATCTTGTCAGCAGGGTCAAATTTTTGATTCGTTGGCCCTTTTACAATTACTCCTTTAAAGTAATAATATGCCCGTGATAAATCTACGTAACTATCAAGGCGAGGTAGTCTGTGAACCACATCAGAATTGGGAAAGTTTAAATCACTAGAATCTGGTTGGTATTCGATGTAATCTAGTTTTTTAAATTCTAGTTCCTCATTCCCAGGTGAAGAAGTTAATCCATGTAAAACGTCTTGAGCTCTACGCGATAACATCTCTATTGATTGGTCTCACGTGAATGCGAAAAGTGATTAAATCATCCCCATTATATAGCTTTTGTCCATCCTGATCAGTTATATTTATGTGTAGATCGTCAATAAATGATGCTGATAGTGGTAGGTAAATAGGATTAGCAATTTCTTTCACTATTAGGTAATGAGGTGCAACATCCGGATAATAAGAATATAAGAGATTTGTTTCTTTACCATTAACATACCCCCGGCTTACAATATTACAATGTATTTGTATAGACGTAACTTTAGTTATGTTGATTAAGAATTTACTTACCTTTGCAGGTGTATTATGTTGTAATGTAACGTTCTTGTGAAAACCTAGAACCTTTCCAACTGAATATGGCGCAGAAAAAGCTAATATAACATTATCTTGAGAAGTTGTTGTTATCTCTGACCTACCGGTATTGTCATTTATAATAATATTTATTTCTGGTATTTTTTGGTTAATGAGTTCTGCAAGTTCCTTAGCTTCGTAATGACCGTAAGGGATTTTGAGTAATTGAGTCTTTCCATTGCCTATGGTATAGTATAACTCGCAATTAGAATGATCGATATTCGGATTGGAATAATAGGTGTTAAAACCAATTAACGCTAATTCACATTTTTCAGGTAAAGCGATTGGTGGTGAGAATGTCGCACTAATTAATGGACACCTTCCACTAATCTCGAGAAGCATCATTCTGATCTCTGTCTAAAATCTTTCACATCATTTATACTAACTTTTACTCTCAGATCATTCTATGTAAGTTTGAATATTGCTGATCAGTAATATAATTGTTCCTATGCAATTCTTCTACTAATGACATGGCTTCATTATAATGAGAGGTATTTCCGGCATTCCTAGATGCTAATATCTCTTGTAGTCTAAATACTAAGGTGTCAGGATTCTTATAAGGTAAAAAATTAACTTCTTGCACCGTTTTTACTCCGTCACCTGCCTTCATTCTCATTTTAAACCATATTGGCCTAATTAATTGAAGCCATTTGTTGCTGGAGCTCGACTTTGGTTTACTATTTCCAGGGTCATTATTTTGTCGGATTGTATTAGTGTCATGTAAAATTATAGTGTAATTACTCAAGTCATCGTTAGTATAATGTACAGGATTTCTATTAATTAATAAATCAATCAATCCTGGTGTCATTTCATACTGTTTGGCTTTTATCGATGCTGTCACTCCATCCCTAAACAATGAAATGATTTGATTACCAACTCTAAAGCCATCATGTTCCTTTCTTACACCAAAAACAATATCAGGATCCTCATGACTGAGATAAGCATCCTCCAATACATGTCTAGAAGGTCTGTCTAAACTGAAGATAGGGGAGGAAGTGTGTAAACTAGAAGTAGAGGGAGAAGTGCTAGGACTGGAATTATATGTCTTGAACCGGGATCTAGATGTTGAGAGAGGTGTGGATGCTTTCCAAGGTGAATCTGTAGAAGTTGGAGACGGTATTGCTTTTTCTTTTTTAACTGCAGTTGTTAAGTCATTCACCCCCTGTTTTTGTTCGTCCAATTTCTTTGTTAGTGGTTTAAAAAATTCTACTAATTCTTCCTCTCCTTTAGCTTTACTTTCACTTTTTTTGCGAAACTTAAGACGCACTAATTCCTCTAGCTGTGCTGCTTTAGCGTACTTACGGATTCGATCCATATGTGTGACAATTATTCAATCATTCTTTTACTTTTATACCTCTACATCACTCTTTAATATCCAACTATTATGAGCAGAACTAAAGCCCTTCCATTTCACATACAATTTATCACCCTTCCTTTTTATAACTTTCTCTATCAAATACACGTCAGGAATTTTCGTTTTTAAGAGTTCTTGTTCGTAAAATGATCCATCTACCCCACCTAATTTGTATGTGATTGGATCTATAGTCTTTTGTCTAACACTTTCAATCTGAAATATCTCATTACTCCAATTTGGTAAATAACCTTTGTGAAACTGCCCCCTTACTTTTGAAATCCGCACTCGATCTCCAATTTTATATTTGGGGGTTTTGAGTTCTACTTTACGGGAAGAAGAAATTTTCTCCGTAATGTCTTTCACATTTCGATAAGCTTTAGATGGGGTTGTTCCTATAGTTCGATGATAGCTTTCATTATATTTTTTAATTATACTTGGTAATAAATCAATCCATCGATGATGGCCAAGTGCTGTAAAGCGTTCATACATGCGATTTTTAATTGTTCTATTGAGTCTTTCAACAATCGATGCTTTAAGATCGGAATGTGTAGAGTAATGATTTACACTTAGTTCCTGCATCAATTTAGAAAAATATTGATTATAGAATTCTTTTCCCTTATCAGTTTGCAGATGAGTAGGTTTATGATTTCTTTTCATTACTTTTTTCATACTATCAGTTACTTCTGCACCTGTTTTCTTTTTTAATGCTATAGCCCATGCGAACTTAGTGAATGTATCGATTATCATTAGTATATATTTATAACCTTTATTTGAGCGGGAAAATTCCAACATTTCAACCAGATCCGCTTGCCACAGATCATTAGGCCCTTTTGTTATCACGTGACGTCTCGGAAACGTTTTTCTAGCGGGTCGATGTACTTCTCTCGCAATGGTTTCCATTACCCCACTCCCACGACCTTCAATGAACCCTTTCACTTTCATCGCAGCTGTTACTGCTAAGGCAGTTAGTTTTTGTTTTAACCCGACATGTCGGCTTTTTACTAACTGCCACGCCTTTTGCGCTAAAACTTTATCTGCTTCTCGTCTATCCGCACCAGATGCATATGCAATGTCATGTTCTTTACAAGCTTCGTCTAATTCATTAATCCCAACATCTCCCCGCTCTAATCTTTTCTTTAAACGTGTTCCTGGCCCACAAAAATTAAATCCGGGGATATGTAATTCAAAAGGAAGCTTATCAATCACTTTGTTTAAGAAATTACCTGTGCCACTCACATGCGTGCGCATGTTTATGTTTAAGCAAAGTCATAAAATCATGCATATATAGTCAGAGTATTTATTCCATTTCACAGTCTTAGACAATGGAACCGGGTGTGATGATTGCAGCTCATTGTTACATGAATGCTAGAGGAGAACTTTTTCCGAAAGAAGTAGCTACGCTGTCGGTCGCAAATGGATCCCCAACACTAGAACCTGAAGCGAATCATTTTATCTTCCGATCACCTTCTGAGCATTGGTCAACATCAATTTTACATGAGAATTTGTACACACGTGACAATTTTTCTGGAATTCCTTTTACCGCCGGATCTGTTCCTTATAAATACATTGGGAAGTGTTTAACAACAGCGACAATGAACTACAAAACCATCTATGCTAAAGGTAAGAAATGCATAAGTTAAATGATTCTTTGTCTTAAAATTTTACTTTCACACTTTCAGGGTCTATTCAGTCTCAAATGTTTTCAAACTATTTACAACGTCCAGTTGTGAATGTGGAAACCCTGGGTTGTCCCAACTATAACATCTTAAAGGCATGTTTTGCAACAAATATGAAAAGATGTTACCTGAATCATGATTGTGCAATGAAAAAAGTAACAATGGTTAGCAATTGGATTGAGACTGTAACAGCACCACTACCTAGTGATGATGAGATCTCCTTTCAAACCGACAAAACAGAAATTGAAACAAAAGATGAACGAGAGATACCCTCATACTTTTCAATTAATGAAACAAAAGATAAGCCCTCATATGCCTCCATTTTGCAAAATGGTATAAAAGTGGAATCGGAAGTGGAAGACTGGGGAGAGGAGCAACAGGATATTGAGGAGGGTGAGATAGTTTTCGATAATACAGTTACATCACCAGCAATATCCACCCTTTCTGATGACGACGACGACGATGATGATGGTGAATGTGCAGGTGACTCTAATTGGAAAAGGAATACAAAAAGTGTCTCTTGGGCCGAAGAATATGATATGGATGTGGACATATAAAGGTGTGTAGCTATTAAAATGTTATCATTTACGATGGAAATATTTAACATGACGAGTGGACTACAACCAAAGCTCTTAAAGCATCATAAAATATTACCTTCAAGCATTAGATGCATTATAGTTGGTCCAAGTAACTGTGGCAAAACCAATTTACTAGTAAACCTAATCCTTATTCCTAAATATATTGATTATGATAAACTAATCATATTTACTTCTACAGCAGAGCAACTAATATATAAAAGGTTACTGGAAGCCTTCAAAAATGAAGAAGAGGAGAGCAGATTACTATTCACTCAAGACGAAGAAGTACTGACCGAGCTCGACCCCAGCTTAGTACACTTAGTTGTGTTTGATGATGTTCAGCTTCGAAAACAACGCATAATTCAAGATGTTTTTACTCACGGTCGACATAAAAATATGAATTGCTTTTATTTAGCACAAACATATAATATGATCCCCCCAGCATTAATCAGAGACAATGCTAATTTGATTTTAGTGTTTCCTCAATGTGATCGAAATTTAAATATGATTTATCGTGACCATTGTACCAATGATTTAGAAAATTTTCAAGAATTTAAAAAACTTTGTATAAAGAGTTGGCAAAGAAAATATGGTTTCCTTACAATTGATAAGACTCGAACTCGTGGAAATGGAAAATATAGATTATGTTTTGATGACGAAACGCTGTAACATATCAATATCGTTAGATTTAACGTATCGTTCTATCGTTATCGCTAGATTTAACGTATCGATTTATCGATATCTTCGTTAGATTTAACGTATCATTCCATCGATATCTATTTTAGCAATAACATCGTTAGATTTATCAATAACGACTCCACAGGTAAATCATCCTGAAATGGTTCGATTAATGGTTTGTAGGTGTGTGCAACAATGTAATAAACACTTAGATGTTTAAAAATGTGATTTATTATTCACCTTATTTATAAGTAATACAAAAGTTATTCGTCAGATGTCTTATTATCTACATGACCCAGAGCACTTGTAGTACATCCATCATCAAAGATATATCGCTTATCATCATATGGTTGTAATGCCACCTTAACACCAGTTTCAGTAGACACTTCATGATTTTTGCTGCGAATTTGTACAATCTTAGTATATACTGCAATCTGCTTTTTTAATACTTCCTTATATACACTATGACTCAGCTTGGTAGAACGACTGACCCCTTTTGCCGCCCTTTTCTCAGTTCCATCTTCTAGCAAAAGGTTATAAGCTTTTGGTTTTAAGCCAATAAAAGAATGAGCAATTTTTCCACCCAATTCATCTTTCATTATCCCGAGCCGACTTTTATTGCTCAAGTCATATAAATCATGCGTTTTAGGGTAGTTGGAAAGATCAAAGTACTGGCTGTTTTTCTTCATGTCTGCATATATGTCATCCGTCTGAATTGAATAGACATAACTATCCGTATCAGACATTAAAAGAGTGCACCTGTCCCCATACAATGGTTTAATGAAGTCATAGTGGAAGGAATACATTTGTTTTTTAGCCAATTCTAGAATAGTAAAACCTAGAATGATAGGTTTTGAGAGTTCAACACAAAGTTTTCTTTTTTGTATTAAGACTAAATCTTTGGCCAAAACCATAGCTCTTTGTAGTGATGGAGCATTCATACGTTTTTGAAGCTTTTTCTGGTTGGTTATAAGTTCGAAATTCTGTCGATTTCTAACATCTTCTAAACATTTTCCATAAAGAGAATTATTCATCAGCTTATAAAAAGATTTGTCAAAATCATTTTTAGCTTCTTTTCTAAGGTCATTGTTTAGTTCAATGTATTCCTTTAAGATGTGAGATTGTTTATACTGTAAGACTCTATGTATACGAACCAATTTCAAACCATGCTTTAAGTAAAGTTTGAGACATCTGTAGTCAACAATGTAATTCTTTTTGTTAAAGAGATTTGGGACTAGCTTAGCAACCCTAGATGGACCTTTCCGCCCACTCATGGTTTTTTGAAAGTCGGACAACCATTTATCTTTTACTATTAATTTCTCTGGTGCTAATGGAAAACACGAATGCTCCATATGCAAGTCATTAGGGTAATCTAGGTCAACTTCCAACATGTAACCCACCTCCGAATCATCCGATACATCAATAGCATTATTATGTATCCATTTCTCAAAATCTTTTGGCTCGCGCCAACAATAACCACCTACAGGTAATAATTGGGTTTGCGCGTACCCATATAAATTATTAAAATCAAGATAAACAATATAAGAAGTTGGTTTAGTTTTGTTGAACTTTGACCCCATGTATGGATTGTTTGCTTTGCTATATCTCTGGCCAATAAATGAACATCCTCCTCGTATCCCACGTTCTACAAATTGGTAAAAATCTACATGATTAAATAATTCTATACTGATTTTGGTTTTTTTAAGGCAAGCATCTAAAGTTAAACCGGGGAGACTGATATAATGACAAGGGTCGAGTTTGTATGTCACATCAGTAAGTTTTCGAAATTCCTCAAAGACCTGCGCAAGAAGTAACGTATCTGCACGTAAATACTCGTCAGAATATTGACCTAAATTTTCACACTTTGCAACTTGCCACATTTTTTTAGCAAAATCATAATCTTCTAGCGTAATTCCTTTTCCTGATAAAGTGGAAAAAAATGCTTCTCTTTTTGGTAAAGACGTGTCATCAAAGCAATTCCAATTTGTGACATATTCATAGGGAAAAACTCCTTTCCTCTTAAAACAGTCGATCAGAGTTGGATCCTTTATCACTTGTTTAACAATAGAAAAGTTGGACTGAGCGTTAACCAGATTTTCAACTAATTTTTCTAAACTGGATGCTAAAAAATTATAACTGTCAATAAAACACATGTCATTCACTATCATACAAATGATTTGTTCAGAATTTCGAGCAATTAGTTCAATGTGAGCATCTGTGCCAGCCATTTCCCGAATTAAAAAATGACTGTCATAGCGCGTGAAGTTGTGAAAAAATATGGGGATTTTATCATCTAGACGATATGATAAATTACAATGACGATGTGCAAATCCCCGAAACTTTCCGTTATTATGATCATGGTCGACTACAATAACATCATTAGGCTCAAATGATTCTTCACATATGTGGCATATTTCAGGTTCTCCCTCTTCAATCCCTCGTTTCCGTTTACGGTTTTCTTGTATTTTGGGAACTATGGTTTTAATATCTTCTGTTAGACTTTGCAAAAAGTGGGAAATTGTGTTGGGACCCCTATACAATTGGAATTTGTGAACCTGCCCACTCGCATTTATTATGACATATGAATAGCTATGTGGCACGTGCTTGTTTGAATCGGAAATGAAACATTCAAAGTCTGCATATGCCACAAAACTTTTCTTCAGCTTCTTATGTATGTTCTTAAAAGTTAGATTTCTATTAACAGGAATTTTTGTTTTCTGTAATCCAAAATTTCTACATTGTGCTTCATGATCTTCACATGTATGTTTAAATCTGTTTAAACAATACCTACAGTAATTATAGTGACCACATTCTGAGCCAGTTGCCAAAAGACGACTTAGGTTGGTTATAGTACAAAAATGTCGCATTCCATTTTGCTCTAATAACAGTAGATTTACATGACTTAACTTGTCGACCTCTGTTACTCGCAAGGGAAAAATTGTAAATTCCTCGTAACCAAATACATTGATAGAGACTGAATTCTGTCTTTCAAATTTATCAACATCCTTAACGGAGATGGGAAAATTTAGGTTTTCGATATTAAATTTCTGAATAAGTCCCTCATAATGTCCCGGTCTGTTAGGATTCCGAATATTTTTCAACATGCCAGCTGCTACACTATATAAAAAACACTTATTCTTAGGAGCTTGCACATTAATAATAGCCTTCTTGGGAACCAATTCTTTAGGTGTTTCCACAAAACACCCTACTTTCCAAGCTGAATAATTTCCTACAACAACATCTAGCATTTCAAAACACTTTATAAACCAATTTGATCCACGACTTTCATAATTGGCAATATTAGTATTAATCTTTTCAACCATCTTCTCAATCACGTCTTCCATATTAGACTCACGATAAATGGTTTCGTAGGTGCTTGGAAAATATGCAATGGACTCATTTTCCTCCTCACCTTCCAATTTTCCCATGAGAACACTAAGAGTCACCTGTGTTCGTAGTGCCGGAAAAAAGTTTAGGTGTGTTTGCCATATTTCCCGTGGGCTGAACTGCCGGAATACTTCTTCCACCGATGTAGCATTATGCACGTTTTCACATCGGAATTGTCGCAAGCCATTGTGGAATGCAGAATTTTCCAACCGGAACTCACCCTAAATTATTAAAAGTATATTAATAAAATTATTACCTTATATTTAAAATCGTACTTACCACATCCGGAATTGGGTGTACTACCTCTTGATGTGTTAACAATTCAGCACGGTTGGACATAACCACGTTACATAAACTACATAAGTGGTTATTAGCATTATGACGCAATAATTGCTGTCTTGAAGAAAATCCTACATTGCACAGAGTGCAAGTATGTGCCTTCCTCGAGCTCATTCTGGTCTCTCCTTAGTGCGAATAAACCCGTATAACCAGACGCCTGTACTTGTAAGTATGAACTTGCTTTTTTTATATTATAACATTTGGCATTTCACTCCCACTCATTAATTCACATCCTCCTCTTACATCTGGTAAATGACCTCAACAGACGCCTACTAACGGTATCATCTGAAAGCCAGACATCCTCTTAACCTCTTATAACAGACACTCCCCTCTCATTAATTCACATCCTCCTTCACACCATCATGCAGATGACCTCGACAGACGCCTACTAACGGTATCATCTGGCAACCAGACATCCGCTTGAGCGCTTATAACAGACGCCAACAAGTATGAACTCGCTTTTTATAATATAGATTTCACTCCCCCTCATTAATTCACATCCTCCTCTTACATCTGGTAAATGAGCTCAGCAGACGCCTACTAACGGTATCATCTGACAACCAGACATCCGCTTGACCTCTTATAACAGCCACTCCCTCTCCTTCACCCCAACTGGGAAATGACCTCAACAGACGCCTACTTACACGTATTACTTTTTGCGATACATACGTGCGTGGTACTGTACATTATCGTCACGTGACCCTTCGCAGAAACTATATATTTGCGTTGAAGGACTCACAACACATCAATACTACTTGAGCATCCAACTTGAGAACCCTACTTCTCAGTACATTTACACAGTTGTTAAGTAGCGGAGTGTTTGTGTGTGATCATCATGCCACCCAAGAAGATTGTAGCCCTCGACTCCGCCGCCATTGCAGGGCCCTCCGGTGCATCAGGTAAGTACTTTTTAACATTTTTCTTATTAGATTTACAATAAAATATATTGTAGGTGGTGCGCGTCGTAAGACCAAGCTTCAACCAAGAGTCGATATCAGCAGCTCTGATGAAGAAGATAGCAAGCCTATACCTCTGCCAGTAGTCAAGGCGGGGTCAAAGAAAACCAAGAAACAACATGCTACCAGTATGTATAGTATATTTTTATTTTTATTCACATATTTATACATGGTTCTTTTTAGGAAAGAATACCGAAGTAGAGAAACCTGAAAATATGGTAATGGATGACATCGCCGCAGTAGAAATTTATAGGAATGACTGGTATGCTATCATGAAAAAATACGAAACCTCCCCCTACGTACATATCCGACAATTTCCTAATGGGGATTTTGACCAAATGGGGAATCGTGGGGGGTGGTTCTATTATAAATTTATTCCTAATATAATAATAGCATTACAAAAATTTGAAAAAAAACTTCGGGAAATGGGGTATTCATTTGTTTAACTCTCTCATAAAAATTCAGAATATGCGTTTCATTGTGTGTGTTTTTGTTTTCATATAAACTTAGTTCTTAGTATGTAGATTTTAATCAAATGGGAAATCGTAGGGTTGGTTATATATATATTTATCCCAAATATGATCATAGCCTTGCAGGATATTCCTTTGTTTAATTCAGACATAAAAATTAACAGTTATGGTAAAACAAATACATTTCTCTACTTTCAGGCAAAATCAGAAGTACTTTACCGACTATTGCAGTAAACTAAAAAGCGTTTGGAGAATTTGTATAGATATGCACACGCCAAAAGGTCATATCCCAAAATATGATGAAATGGGTCGAGAAATCAAACTGATTGTTTGCGACATATTAATAGTCCCAGATAGGAATCTAACTACTACTCAGAAATTTAATGACCTACCACAGGAGATAGCTGTTGATACTATCGGCAAATTATATAAAAAGCTTGCCCCAGGGGGTGATATGGTATGTGGGAAAATAACTTGTCGATATTGTGCTGCAGTTGGCTGGCCTAATATGCCTTGCATGTGTTTGAATGGTGAAGACATTTACTATAGTTCATCTGATAGTGACGAGTCTGACATGCTACCAACTAGTGATAGTGATAATGGGGAATAGTCACTAACTTTCTTGCTTGAATTCCCTTTAATTACAGGCAAAATGAGAACTACATATTCTCAGTGATTAATGGATTAAAATCTGTTTGGAGGGCATGCTTGCAAGGAAGGAAAGGTCCACTTTATGATCTAGATTATTCTGATTTCGTATACAACATAGTTATTGTGCCAGAATTTAATGGAACATTATCCATTCAGTTTAATCAAGTGTCGAAAATATTTGCCAGAGAAGTATATCAAATACTTGACGAAAAGAAAATATTAAATGGGAATGTTCTGTATGGTTACATTGTATGTAACAAATGTTGTGCTGTGCTGGACACACTTCAATGCATATGCCGACCTTTTCATTATTGGGATTTAGATTTAGATTCTAACTATGAAAGTGTTGGTTCTGACTTCATAAGTGAAAGTGAAAGTGAGTAAAAGACATTTTCTCGTCATTTCAGGGCCTTAAAGCAAGATAATATCCTTTCCGCAATAACTAATAAACAAGCTGACTTTCCTACAGTCATGGTCAAATTTGATAATCTTGTATGTGATGGATTTATTAATGAATTTGATGAAGAAGTCGATCAAGCTTTGCGTACATTTTTCCAACATGCTATCTTGGCCGGATATGATTTAAAAAATGAAAATGGGGATCTAATAATATCTCAACACTTTCGTTTCATGGAAAATGACTTTATACCTGATTGTAACTCTGCTACAATCACTATTACACGAGACAACATCCCTATTATCATTATCAAATTTGTCAATGTATGTAATGAAGAAGTCAATAAGGCTATGAGCATATTATGCGAAAATATAAGCTCTGAGCGATATGTCATAGAGAAGGTGATCGAGGGACAAAAAAAAATAACCGTCGTAAATACCTTATTGTGAAAAATTTTCAAACAGTTTTAAAAAGTTTTAAACAGTTAAAAATATTGTAACTCATTCCCATCAAGGTACACATGAATCACAATATATAGTTGTACTAACCATTACTCTAAAACATGCTTTGTTATGCTGGTAGCTTTTAAGGATAGAAAATGACCTTTGTAAACATGATATTGTACGTATATATGTTCCTTTTAGTTGTCATTTTGCAAATAAAAATAGGTTTGTACTTACAATTTCTCTAAAACATGTTTTGTAATGCATTCCCAACAATCCTACTATCACAATATCGATCTGGGACACAATCACATGACACAATCCACTTGACACGTGTACAGGTAAGCACTTAGCACGATACACAATTGCTCTTGCCACTTAACACATGAGCAGGTTATAAGCACTTAGCGCGATACACAATTGCTCTAATCACTGGAAGTATTATATCTGGGCACAGGTATTGTAGAGGCACAGGACACGCAGAGGGCACGACTTGTACAGTCAAGGAGAAATTTATAACTGACTACCTTCGCCTTCTACCCTGTTTTGCTGCTGCGCAAAAGAAGCTGAAAAATGTTAGCTTATTACCAGCACTTAATGGAACCTTCAGTATTAGCCAGGTGGAAATATCTGAGGTAATGGAACTGTCAGTCACTCTCTTTGAGAGCCCATGGGTAATTGGAAATTCCTTAGGTAATGGACCTGTCAGTCACTCTCTATGAGGGCCCATTACCAGGTGGAAATTCCTTAGGTAATGGACCTGTCAGTCACTCTCTATGTGGACCCATTACCAGGTGGAAATATCTCAGGTAATGGGACTGTCAGTCACTCTTTTTAAGAGCCCATGGACAGGTGAAAATGCCCGTTAATAGCCACTTAATGGAACTGTCAGGCCCCCCTACTTTTACAGACAGATGGTAAGATTTAAAAAGGAATAATGGGAATTCCGCGGTTGAAAGAAAATAACCGAATGTTATGGAGTGTAATGAGTTTCAAGCCGTATATGCTTGTAGTTTGAGTATTGAGTAATTTTACAATAAAGATACGGCATCCGTGGTACACACAAAACTCCGATAAAGATGGCGGTGCTCATGGGTGTCGCCATTTTACAAGATGGTAGCCTACATGGTGCAACCAACCTAGCACACTTCAGCTAGTGCCATTCTTACCGCCATTGGCTCTGTCGGCGCTTCCCAATGATATTTCCCGTAGACGGTAGCGCCCCTACCGAGTCGTAAAAACCAGAAACATGCCTATGTGTCCTGGCACACTTGGCCTAGGGACACTCCCCACCGCTCAGGCGCTGGCAGCGCCCACCTATGTTATTTCACATAGACAGTGCTGCCTCTGGTGTTGGGGAGTGTCCCTAGGCCAAGTGTGCCAGGACACATAGGCATAATACTACTAGGGTTATTCAGGCAGATTCCTGGAGGAAAAGGAAAGATGTAGGTCATCCTCCTCTTCCTTTTTTGCCTCCTTAAGATGTCCGGATGCAGTCTCATTTCAAAGTGATCCAGTTCCGTTTGCCTCAATATTCACTCTGTCCTGAAAGTGGACACTGAAATCCTCATTCAGAAGATTGCATAAATATAATGTTTTGCAAAATTCAGGCCAATGTTTTATGTCTAAGTAATGAGTGCGATTGTGTATTTATTTCTGTATTACCTAGTAGCATGTGCTGGTAGCAAAAGTCAAAACTTTGTGTTCTTCAATTGCTGCAGCACCATTTGAAGATCCGCAGACGTCAGGTGCAGTTTCATAGAGAGATACTGTAGAGTACGGAAGCCCTGAGGGGCAAGCGTGTATTTTTATATAAGTCCGTCACTTTTTCTTTTAGTTCGTCACTTTATATATTAGTTCGTCACTTTATATATTAGTTCGTCACTTTATATATTAGTTCGTCACGGACTAAAATAAAAAGTGACGGACTAATATAAAAAGTGACGGACTAAAAGAAAGAGTGACGGACTAATATAAAAATACACGCTTGCCCCTCAGGGCTTCCGTAGTAGAGCATCACCAACGTCGGAGTATGGGCTCTCCGGAAGTGACTCCATAACCCACTTAAATTTCTTGCTCCAGTCGTTAGTTTGTTCAATGGAAATGTATCTGTTCTCATCCACCTTATAAGACTATGATGGACAGCTGAACGTCGTATCCTCTCCAAAGTGAGGAACTTTATGTCGCCACAATGTCTTGCGTGTATTTTTACTGTATTTCAGAACCCCAATCCAGCATGAGGAGCATACATGCGGAAAAAATGTGATTTTATGAGGCAACAAATGTCATAAAATCGGGTCAAATCATGCTCTGGCAGATACTCGAATTTATTGAGCCCACTAGCATGAATGCTATGCTGCCTATAGTGCTACATGCATCCCGTGAATACGCTAATGCTTATTTATGGCCAAGAACTATCCTTTCATTACACGAAAGATAACATGTTCTTAATCTGTGTGATGCCAGGTTTGAGCACATGCACAGGTAAGAGTTAAGGTGACCAAAGAGTGTTGTGTTGTTGGTACACCTGCCCCGATTCGGGATTCCGCTAACCTGCTGTATGGTTAGTGTGAGGGAAGCTCAATTACTAAATTGTTGCCAGGATCAGGGTACGGCTCAAGACTGCCAGGTTCAGATATCCGAGCGACGCAGTTGCCTGCTGGCCCTGATATGCTTCACCTAATCAGTGTATGTATGGGCGACGCAGATGCCTGCTGGCCCATCCATGACACATGACTGGTCAGTCTTAAGTGGAAGGATTCGTATATCTGGGCGACGCAGTATTCTGCTGGCCCTGATATAACGAATGCTTGGTTGGTGTATATCTGAGCGACGCAGATACCTGCTGGCCCAGATATGACACCTGTCCCTAATTACTGAGTAATCCTGAAAGTATGAATGAATAATACAACAATGGTCTTTGGTATGATCGGGTCCTGAACACGGCAACGCCGGTCAGTGCCTTCTCTGGAGGTGTTACCTCCTCAGAGGCTGGCGACTGACTGAGCCCGCAGGCCCAGGACCAAAGTATATAGAAGCCTACAGGTAGCGCCATAACGGATCGGGCCAATTATAGCGCAGCGGTAGTGACGTCACCGGGATGACAAAATTTCCCGCCA
>KZ538940.1:16025-48549 GCA_000934665.2 Catajapyx aquilonaris | reverse complement strand
TTGACAATACATTTCTTATTACTCACATATATTAATCAAACTCCCACATGAATTGTATATCTCTAACTCTCTGCCTAGAAACTAATAATAATAATAAGGGTCTGAGCATGGAGCATGTAACTTGGTACTGTTGAAGCCATGTTCCCACTGTTCAAGCCTCCCTCTTTGCTCTTTCCTTGCATCATAATTATCCACTAACTGTTTGTCAGACTGAGCAATGAGCATGTTGGCTACACTATTTATATGAAATACTGGTCCGGTACAGCTTTGTTCAGGCCAAAATAGGCTAATGCTCATGTGTTCGAAGCTATCCCTCCCTCGAGCACATGGAATCTTCATATACTCTCAGACATAGAACCTCAGCGTACTACATGTATGCCCAATGAATATGCATAATTATTCACAAAATACAGTAATGTTTCATTAATTCAAATTGGATTTCTTTGTAAGTTCCAATGTGGAGAATGAGTATTCAGCTTGTACAAAATGAATAACTTACTGTCAAAAAAATGAAATATATGATATTTGGCTGCACAAAACAGGAGCTTTGAAAAAAGAGTACAATGTTTGAGCATGCAGCAAAAGCGACATCTGTCATGGAACACCCATGTGGATTCCCATTATATTACCTTTCACACATTCCTATTTCTCTTGTTATTGTCATTTATTTTATCTCATGTTCTTTCTTGTTATTCACCTGCATGTTCATCAAGAGTCTTCTGGGCTCTGGAGCATTATAGTTCAACCCAGCCATGGATTACTATAGTTGTCCCCCTTTTACATTCCCAACCATTACTGAATGCATCACAGTCATGATCTGGCAGTACAGTCAAAGCCAAGGAATATGCATGTGGGAAAATAGTAAATGCCACAAAAGCTTGAGAAACCTTGAATATGGAAAGCAATGCTGTGATTATGTCCCATACATACATGGAAATCATACCTTTGTCTTAATGTGCATAATTGCATTGCTGGAGTAGGCCTACTTTTCACTGCCACCTATGGCTGTTGACTCTGCAATTGCTGCGTGCAGAAAAGGTACCTGACATCATGAGCAGCCTTAATTTGTCAATTACATTGTAGGTATTGAAGTATTGTTGAAAGTCATTGTTGCCATTGTAGCATCAATAATACCCTCCTTTGTTTGCAACAACTTTAGTATCAGCTTTTTGAAACAAAATTTTGAGTATGCACCCACAGTGGTATGTGAGATTATAACAGGAAGACCATTATACTGTATACACTGCAACAGAGTGAAAAATACTAATGACCAGCAGCTCAGGATCTAGTGTAAACCTCTCTGTTGCAGGGGGCACTAACTTATCAATTTATGCTGAAGGTGTTAAAGCGAGGCAGTTATTCTTTTAAACAGGGGCACCTTTATGTTTAACATACAACGCATGTAAATAATGCATTTACATGCTCTTCTTTTTCATAAACTGTGGTAAGACCTCCCGGAACATTTTACCCAACAGCCGGAACAGCACTTCGTAATATACACGACAGGCTGCCGGATTTACTTTCCCGTTTAGTCTCGAAAGCTTTGAAAATGGAACAATCCTATTTTTTGAGCAGAAATGAATTCGGAAATTGCCGACCCCTTTTTCAACACCGTACCCTATAAATTCTCACCCACGTACGACGTACCTTATCCAACAAGTAGGTACGATCTCAGGTCGGCAATAATCTGCCTCCGATTATGGGCAGGTGATACGATTCTGAATGCCGGGAACGGCGTACGGAGACCTTCCTTTCTAAGACCCTCTCCACCTCCGTGTGAAGGTAAGAAGAAAAAATTGGCAAAGATGGCGGCTCAAAATCGAACACAACCTGGTTGGTTGAACTCTCGGCCAATGAGGTAGAAGCTTTCAGCAGATAAGAATGAAACTCCGCTTCTCATTGGCCGAGAGTCATTACGTCACCGATTCTTCCAGAAATATCGATACATCGATACATCGATATATTTAGACTATCTGTAAATATATTGCACTTTTTTTGCGGATCGTAATTACTAGAGGTGGTGCAGGGAGGGGAGAAGTGGAGGAGAGTGTTAAGTTATTAAATATAATTATTACAAATAAAATATCAGATACAGATGAGATACAGAGTCTGACAACAGTGTGTGCTAGTTGCCAGATTTACGGTGACAATATTTTGAAAGCCATCAGGACACCCCCTTCCCGCACCATCCCTTCACGAAAAGCAAGTTATACTATGTTGGGTTTATCACTTTATGACTTTTTATGTTCATAGACATAGTTTATCTTTATGAATAATTATGTGACATTAATTTTGTTCGTTCAACAGGCTCGGAAAGTAATGGAGAAAGATAGGTTCGCATTGTGATTGGTCAAGCAGGGTTAGAAATAAAAAATCCCGAAAATATGAATTACCTGATTTTGCCGATTTTCGAGCTCAAATTTGTCGAGGTACGACTGGACCGATTTTGACATTTGGTATGTCAATCAGTTTCTTGGATCATCCCCTAGTCAGAAATGCATAAACCATTCTTTACCCATGGGGGATAATTGATCAGTGAACTTTCAAACGTATGGGTGCATGATTCCGTGCACCGCCTTATGCACCCATACGTTTGAAAATTCGCTGATCAGTTATCCCTCATGGAGAGACAGTAGAAATAGTCATAATGACAATCCGACGATTTTGCAAAAGTGATGCGATTGTCGCGAAATTGATATAGTCACGTCATATGCTGAAGTTATGCCTAAATTCGGCATTGTCGATATCGACAATATGGACATAAATGGCTTCATTCCGACATTTTCCAGTCTTTCCTGAACATTTTGAGGATTTTCCCCCATACTTTTTTTAAAAAAAGAACTTATTGCCTCTCAGTCGTTGATGAAAAGTGTCCCGAGTTTTCAAGACGCAAGTGTAGAAGACGCTGTCCTTGGATTCAGACAACTTGTAGACGTGGTCTGGTAATGTACAGGGATGTGCCTATGTTGGATGCCCTTTTGGCAATGAAGGAAGAGCATCCTGATTTTTGTGCACAAAGCCTTAAAGCTGTTTGGTTCCCCACATCCAATGTGGACTGTGAAAGGTTTTTTTCTACATTTTCAATGGTTCTGACCGATAAGCGGACAAATTTAACTCTGATTATCTTAGAAAAATAATACTTTCTGCTCTTCCATATGAAAATCCAAAATAAGGAAATAATTTATTTCCTTATATTGGATTTTCATACAAATAAATACTTTTGTACCAAGAATTCATCTGTTCATTCCAACAATTTGACCATTTCATTCCAACAATTTGACCATTTCATTCCAACAATTTGGGCATTTCATTCCAACAATTTGAGCATTTCATTCCACAATTCCTACTGTCCCTACCATGGGTAAAGAATGGTTTATGCATTTCTGAATAGGGGATGCTCCAAGAAATAGATTCACACGGACGTCATTGTTGAACTTTCCATTGTTATATCTCCGTGAGATTTGACTCCAGCGGCCTCTAATTGAGGATTTCGCAATTAGGTGTGGATACCTACCTACTTGATTTTTTCAGTTACATCGGAAGGGGTCAAGCCACAACTTTTCAGAAACAGAATTGAGATGGAATGACCCAATTATCATTATTTTCCTCACATGAATGAAATTCCATCTTCATATGACAGCATAGAGATCCCACACTGAAATTATCACTAGACCTTCAGTAGATGTGTACCAATATGTGTGAATTTTAGGAACATTTTAAATCATACCTATTTTTGGAAAATGTAAAAAGAAAGTTTGAAAAGTCCCGAAAAACGTATATGTCCTGAATAACAATACATGTTACATATATATCATATGAAAGCCCTATTCATTGGCTTTAAAATGAGATCAAGGCCAGCTTGTATCTGGAACGGTTCTCTGGGAAATCATATTTAAAGGTTTGTCGGTGAGCGGTTTTTGGGAGGTTTTGCAATAATTATTGAACATTCCAAAATTCAAAAACCGATGACAGGAAAAAAATTTAAAATATAATTTTGTCCATGTCAAATGGGAAGGAACAGGTCTCCCAAAAATTAGCCAAATCCATGACATCAAAATCCAAAACTTATTATTTATTTGATGATTTGACATGGAATGACTCTCTTGTTTTTTGTTTCACAAGTACGTTTTGTCCCGTTTTGTCCAGTATTTGACATCATTTTGTTTGTGTCAAACACTGCTTTATTGACATAAATATGTCCTGAGAAAACGTCATTCTTTATAAATCCAACCAATGCACCGAATTTCATGAAATTGGTGATGTCGGAATTTTACGAGTTGACCTTTGGCCCCCTCAAAAAGGGTTACATGATCATTTTGATCAGGTAACTTTAGGTGCGTTTTTCATCCCTTGGGGTGGGCTACCAATGCACCGAATTTCATGAAAATCGGCGAGTGACACTTGGATAGTGTCCCTTGTGAGTTTGAAAATGAGAATATTCCGTGACTACTCTCATCCGCCTATATAAGCTTCGAACGGTACAACTGCCACCTGAAATGCAAAGTACCACAGCCTATGAAGTGGGGGGGGGGGGGGTGCCAATCAAGTCTCAAAAGTCTCAAAAGTTAGAAGACATATCCAAGGTGATGAGGTATGTAGATTCAAACTTCATCACCTTTTATGATGATATCATGACTTGGCAGATTGAGGAGACAGAAAGTGACTCTGAAAAAGAGGACTGATAACACTGTGATCATCTCATGTTTGTACGAGTACGTTTCAAATCAAATTATTATTATTATTATTATTATTCTTCTTCTTCTTCTTCTTCTTCTTCTTCTTATTCTTCTTCTTCTTCTTCTTCTTCTTCTTCTTCTTATTATTATTATTATTATTATTATTATTATTATTATTATTATTATTATTATTATTATTTATTGTACCCCGTGATGACCCTTACGGGTTCTATAGGGGGGTGGTATACCACCATTTTTCCTCAATTTTCTAAGTTAACTTCAGTACTTCACTCCGGACATTGGGTAAGGATTGGGATTTTTTGGGGAGGGATCATGGGTGCAAGGTGCAATGTCGTAGCTATGGTTCATGTGCTGTTCCCCAGGAGGTTATTAGGTGTTGGTCAGAGACCCTCCTGACGCAGGAGAAAGGTAGTCTCCCAGGCGGAAATCAAATAATATATATACACAATACAACTCCTTTACATATTATGCATAGTATACAGTTATTTTGAAAAGGGCATTATGATTATTACAACAATTTGAATACCATATTGCAACAATGGGAAGCGATGGGTGAGTAACATGTGAGTGTGGTGTAATGCACTGTGACTTTCACAATAAAACTGCTATTTGACATTTTTGATAGAGAGCACCATTTAAATAATATTCAGTTTTTCTTGTGTCCTGAAAAAAAGGGTTAATGGAATCTAGCCCTTTTCAAAATCACTGGTTCAATTATTATAGTGATTTTTCTTCTCTCAGGAAACCTTATGCTAATAAGCACTGTCTTGTTTACCACCTATTTTTTCCTCTTTCAGGCACTTCAAGTTCCATTAAAATTGGTGGAATATATGGCAGGAGCAATTAATTATTTTGTATTTGTGGACTGCAAATTATTAATACTTATGCGGAATATGAAAGGCAATGTGAGAGAGAAAGGTGGTGTAGAGCAGTTCGATTCGGAGAGGTCAATGACATCCGTTCCATAAACTGTGATAAACCCTCCCGGAACATTTTACCCAACTTCCGCAACAGCACTTCGTAATATACACGACAGGCTGTCGGATTTACTTTCCCGTTTAGTCTCGAAAGCTTTGAAAATGGAACAATCCTATTTTTTGAGCAGAAATGAATTCGGAAATTGCCGACCCCTTTTTCAACACCGTACCCTATAAATTCTCACCCACGTACGACGTACCTTATCCTACAAGTAGGTACGATCTCAGGTCGGCAATAATCTGCCTCCGATTCTGGGCAGGTGATACGATTCTGAATGCCGGGAACGGCGTACGGAGACCTTCCTTTCTAAGACCCTCTCCTCCTCCGTATGAAGGTAAGAAGAAAAAATTGGCAAAGATGCCGGGTCAAAATCGAACACAACCTGGTTGGTTGAACGCTCGGCCAATGAGGTAGAAGCTTTCAGCAGATGAGAATGAAACTCCGCTTCTCATTGGCCGAGAGTCATTACGTCACCGATTCTTCCAGAAATATCGATACATCGATACATCGATATATTTAGACTATCTGTAAATAATATATTGCACTTTTTTTTGCGGATCGTAATTATACTAGAGGTGGTGCAGGGAGGGGAGAAGTGGAGGAGAGTGTTAAGTTATTAAATAGAATTATTACAAATAAAATATCAGATACAGATGAGATACAGAGTTTGAAAACAGTGTATGCTAGTTGCCAGATTTAAGGTGACCATATTTTGAAAGCCATCAGGACACCCCCTTCCCGCACCATCCCTTCACGAAAAGCAAGTTATACTGTCTTGGGTTTATCACTTTATGACTTGTTCATAGGCATAGTAAGTTTATCTTAACATGTGCAGGATGGTTCAGGATGCATTTGATCGCATTTGATTAAAACTGACTTGGTCTTCCTAGGGCTTTCGCCCATATCGTGCTGTACTACGCCTTCTCCCGCTTCCCCTTGTTCCGATACTCGGCCTTCCCCACCTCGTAGAGCAGGGTGTACCTCTCCCCTTCGTTTATAAGGGCCTTGTCCCGACCGTCATCTACCGTGGCGGCCATATTTTTCTCAGATTCCAAGTTGCGCAAGCTGCTCTTCTTTTGTCAGTTAAATGTTTACATGAGCCGCTTGGGCAGTGCGCATGATTTGAAAAGGGGGATCGTCGATCATGGACTTCACACGGACTTCAGTTACCAATCGTTTTAAACAGTTGAAAGGACATCAAATGAACAGTCTAACTCGATATGCCTTACGTCGGCGGGTATAGGTCCGTTTGGAATAGCACAGGAAGAGCACCGAGAAATCAACAGACGCACTTTGGCAGATTTTAAGAGACTTGTAGCTATTGCATTGCAACCATACAATTTCCTTCATTGTCTGGAACACCTCATTAAAATCACCAGAAATGTAGGTCATAATTTATGAAACCCATACAAAAATCAGTTGACGAACAAAACACGCGTCTACAAACATCTATACGTACAGATGGAGGCTTGCAAACCACTCCGCTTTCTGCGACTTCAAAGGTGTGGAAAAGAAGCCCATTTTATTCCTGAACAAGCGTATGTGTACTGCTCTTTGATTGCATATCCTATTCCTGATAGTAGTCACTTTCTATTCATTTCACCCTATTGACCGAAGCCAAATAACCAAAGGTTGCAAATTCAATCCGGGGTTTTTTCCCCACGCGTTGAATGTAAACCTCACAAACGAGGTAATCATAAGCCGCTAACCAAAAGCTTTTCTTTGTCTACTGAAACGCGAGTAATGTAATCCCAGTGCGTTAGCTATCACACATTTCACAGGATTCCGAGGCTGTGTTGAAGAGACAGTGTCATTTAATTACTGAATTTATAGGCAATAATGATTCCGGATTTTATTCTGCGCTTAACATTCTAATCACCACTTCGACGTACAGTAAATATGAGACCGCACAGCTATTGACGTAATATGATGTTAACTAGGCTTCTTAGAATACTGAATGTAATAACAGCTGTAGCAGCAGTAGTAGTAGCAGCGGGGAGTATTTAAGTTATCATGCTAATACACACACGTATTGTAGACTATAAGCAACCTTCTAGTGATGAGAGTATATTAATATGCTCCTCCTTTTATAAACCGATGCTTAATGAGTTAAATATCATTTGGTTATAGTACAAGCATAAGTGATACATAATTCGGTGTGCCGTGACATCAATTCAGCAGGAGGGTGAGGTTATCCCAGATGGGCCATAATAAGGCCACAAAAATGAAGATGACAAACGATATATGCAAGAAAGGATTGATAATACCGGAGGTAATATCTGGAAATGGCACATAATGAAGCATACGTTTGGAGCTGAGGTCCCAATTTTGAGATCAACGTGGTAATTTATACAGCCTTCCTTCCTGTTATTGCTCATGACTGGATCTAATGAGCCATTATTAATAATCTCTCAGCATTTAGACAGTCGGTTCTCAAATTCCCGGAGCACCGAAACTACTTGAGTGTTTTCAACTAGGGAGTCCAAAGAAAGCCGCTTAAACACCCACCTTATAATAGACGGGATTTATTGCCCTGGATTGCCTATATAATCACGTCTTGAGGATAATCCCTGTTGTGTTTTCTCCAGCTTGGATTAGCACACTTGATTATCACCATAATCATATCTGATGTAGGGTAAGGCATCAAAAAGTAGTGGGTCAAGCCTGCCCCAAGCTTGCTATAACATTATATTGGTAGGTAAACTTTATGGTGTTAATGATTTCATATTGAAAGTCTAATGTTTATATCAGAAGTGTGCTTAATTATTGTGCAATTCTATAGGCGTGAGAGAGCAAAGCATACAATTATTCATCTAACACCGAAGGATAAGTCATCAGCGGGCATACATTCTTTGACGAATAAGGTTTGTCGTGGGTGTTCCCTATGTACACATAGGGTAGTTTTTAAACACCCTGCATTTTCAGGCAATTTCTGAGAACAATTTTTATATTGGCACTTGTGGTCTTTTAAGTCTTACACAATGCATGAGACTTAAAGTACTGACGTCGGGTCGAGGTGCCAACTGGTCAAAAAAATCCAATTTCGTTACAGTTTTTCTGACGACTGACCATATGTGCCGCGAGATCTTTTCTCCAATTCTAAGTGGACTGCGGTCAATAAAAGAGAAACGCTGATTTATTACCACCGCAAGGGACGTTAAATGAGATTTCCAACGGTGTAAGTAACTCACTATCTCACTTGCAGGTGAGGCGACAAAAGCGAATGGAAATGAGAATCCGTGAAATTTCTGTCGATGTATATTGATGTGAGCTAAATTATGAAACACGAGGAATATTAGACCCTCTAATAAAGTGTGCGATGACTATCACAATAATTACACTAATCACAAATAGGCCTAAAAATATTGCAAATGAATCGGAATATCACACTATACAGTCCCCACAAAAACAAGCTAAATCTGCTGACAAGTCCAGAATGAAATTATCAAGTGTACTCTAAAAATTGGGTACCATAATGCCATTGCCGTAACAGCCGGCTTGTAGTACCTCCATATAAGTAATTTCCAATTTAAAATTATATATAGCCTACTAAAACAAGGATTTATAAATACCTTTTTATTTTAAAACGTACTAAAAAGTATTTCCTCTTGGACTTGAGTAGTTCATTGTAAATAATGTTGTATTAAATAATATATGAAATCTGTACTACTTTGCTCAGGAGATTTTGGATGGACGATGTGCATAAAAGTGTGAACAAAAAATCGAAAGCGGGAAGTCCAAAAGAGTGACAATCAATGTGGATGCAATGGTCAAAATATGGCTAATGATGTTTTTTCTACACACCAAACGGTGACACACTTTCGACCCAGAACATATAATGTCATAGGAGATAGGACCCACAAAAACGTGTCAGGCAATCTCTTCAACGTGTTTTGTGTCAAATGACGCAGAACTGTGTTCCAGTGCATATATGACACTGCATGTCCTAATTCCGTTCAGTGCAAAGACACCCCAGGTGACACACATGTTGAAGGTTGGAAGGATGACACACATTATATACAGTTTGTAAATTTCCCTACTGGTATGTCACAGGACACACGTGTGTGGTTTTCTGCTGGGGAGAGAGAGAGAGAGAGAGAGAGNGAGAGAGAGAGAGAGAGAGAGAGAGAGAGAGAATGCGTGTTTTTCAACTGGTATTTTCGTGACACATCTGAAATGACACGTTTTACAGTGCCGTTTTTAACAAAAAATTACGCATTTTATTGTGTCAAAAGGTTTTGTGTGTAACTACAAAGGGCCGCAGGAAGGAAAGTACAGAAATATTATGAATAATTTTCTAGCAATGGTGTAATGTGAGGTTCAATTATGCATCTGTTTAGACAAATTAGTGTTTAATAAAATTGACGAGATTGTCCATTGCAATGCATCACACTACACTGCTTATGCAGAAAGTATTGCGCAATCATTGATTTCATTAAAGTAGTTTTTAAAGAACAACATGCACCTTTAAAAATTGGACTGTATAATAATATAGTGTTGCATAGACGTATAGTACAATTGAAATTGGAATTACTGAAACTTTCATCTCATTTCTGAATCTCTTTAGAAGTGTTCTTTGTGCTTCTTTATAAGTTGCCGGTCATCATCCTTATACGGGAATGTTTCCCTGAAATAATATGAGGGCACTGTAAAAATGGGAGTTTCTTGCAACCTGACTGCGACTTGTGAGTTAGATTTCGGCCTTATTCTCTTGCAGATAATTATATGATCTCGCAGATCTCTTGACTTAACTCAAATTTAGTAAAATGGACACGTATTGAACTTATCTTCGTCTGCCACAGGTCACACACCATGCCTATGGAAGCATTTTTCGAACCATAAAACCATATAATTCTTTCGATCTCCTACTGCTATATCGGCCAGCATATGTCAACATTACATCAATATTATATCAGCATCGCAAGACAACAACACTATCTTCCGAAGTAAATGGATGTGGGGCCATTTAATGCGGTAGTATTATTGAGCACCAGAAGCCGATTTCAGGTCAGAAAATTCAGGCATAGAGGCCCTTTGTAACAGGGAAGTGAGACAAGTATTGAATTTGTGAAAGCCATGTTTTATCATGTCAAGTACTGAATGTTGTAACTAATGTTGGCGGTCTAACTCGACACCGCTCCCACTCTCATGCTAGCCAATGGGATTAACTCCAGACAACGCAACGCCTCTGTCGCGAGACAATCGGAATTAATGCTCGGTGAAGTGGAATTAAAAAATCATAATTTATAGTTTATTTTAAAAATTGCAAGCATATCCATTGCATAATGCAGTACGTTGCTCATTTCAGAATGTGTCACCTTTAAAACCATCCCTTCACTAGTTATCTGTGGGTAGAATATATTGAGATAGCCTCTTTATAGGTGCTTTTCAAGTTGAATTTCAAAGGTAAGGTTTAGGGGTAAGTTATTATAATAATTGTCCATCTTATTTTCACGCGGACTTTGGATGCTGAGGTGGGGATAGACGGACTGACATTTCTCGTAACGAATAAAAGTTCGCCAGTTTATTTATTGCAAAATTATGGTGCTATGCTTTAATATATTTTAAAATTCCCAACCAAAAAACAAACAAACATTGACATTTTATAATAATATAAATATCGGGACTAACCGCATTTTATTTGATCAATCTCGACTCAAAATCATTCCTTTCTAAGTCTTGATGTCACCAGTGAAGACTGTACAGTATGACCTGAAAGTTCAAAGTGAATTTAAGACCCATTGGACACTCGGGAATATTGAAATTGTGAAAATTCCAGGAGGACTCGCCGGTGCAATCACATGCAGGAAGTTTTCCACAGTACCGTATTCGTTTTCATGTCACTCATGTTATAGGCTATTTGCTAACTTGGCCTTCTTGAACTGCATAACTAAAACCTTCTCTCTTCTTTCCCACTTCTAAATGTCCCCTGGGATATACGGAAGAAGTCAGTCCTTTCCAACCCTGTGGACACCACGAAACGAGGTCATGCGCAGACACAAGTATACTAGTAACAATGATGAGAGACCCGAGGTCCTTATTCAGGCCACTTCATTTGGGGATAAATATACTGTAGAATCGGTCATAGCGAGAAGCCAATATACAGTACGGTATATTATTACCCTATATATACAGTAGGCCTATGTCCGCTGACTTCTTGCTTACACTAAAAAGTCGCAATTTCGCCGAAATTCGCAAGCTTCTGGGCAGACCTGACTAGACTGCTGGCTGGGATGGATTGTTGTCAAACCATTGAATTACCCCTGGTATGCTATCATTGTAATATTTTTGCATTGTAATATTGTGGTTGAGAAATATGCACCTCCTCGGCTAGACAACTGGAGACATGTATCCTCCTGAGACCCCTGGTACAGTATACTGTACCTTTGGTTTTTCCAGCACCTTCTGACTAACTCAAACGCGTAAAAATAAAAACAAAGGTACAGTATACTGTACTCCGGGTCTCAGGAGGGTATAGGTTTTATATGAAGTTCAGTTAGGTTGTGACACCATAATTAAAGAGATCGAAATCCCAGGTACACACTCGAAAATGCTGGTGAAACCTGATAACGCATATAGTGAGTTATTTATGTCTCTGATTGCAGGGGCGAATCCAGAGAGGACTTTTGGGGGAGGAACTATTTTGAAGAAAAAATAACCGTCGTTTTCATAACCCACAACGCGTTCTGAACTAAATTTAAAGTGCCAAACCGCGAATTTCGTGTTGGGACTAAGGTTTTTTTGGGGAAACCAAGCAGCAAGCAAACCAGTTGAAATAGCCAACAGCCTTTTGGTAAGTCACAATATGATTTGGCATGAAAACACTGATACTAAGGCAGAGCAAAAAGGATGAAATATCAGTAGGGTGCACTATTTTCGATAATTGCAGGCGCTTTTCATAAAACACTTAGGGTAGGCTTTTCAGCCAGTGAAAAATATCAGCGTATCTCAAAAGATTCTACCAAATCACTACAATATGGAATATTTTTGTCCTAGACATTTACAAAATACTCCCACTGAAAACACTGTTGATGTAGTGATTGGTTCCTGGAGTCCTTCGGAGAATTCTCCACCAAAAGCCAGAATCTTTAATGAAGAATGGTTAATTTTCTTCAATTTATTATTTTATGGTATTAATATTAATAATTTGACATTTCTGGACAGTGGGATATAATAAAAACTTTATAGTGTGCATAAAAGGCAGATAAAATTGTGAAAAAATTAATATGTTTGGAGAAAAGCCCATTGTTCCAAAAATCGGGTTTTCCTGCAGTCAAAATTTCTGGCTTTTTTTTACAACACTATAGTAATGTTGGGACTATTTAGGAAAAGGAAATTAATCTGTTATTGTTTGGCAAATTGTTGAAAAGAAGGGCAGAAATGAATTTTTGAGCAGTTAGAAAAATGTTTGTTTCGTTTGAAATCTGAGTCATGGGCTCATTTGGGGGTGGGGTATCCCCCCCNCCCCCCCCCCCCCCCGTGGATATGCCCCTGCTAATTGTGACTACATGCGGTTTTCCTTTTCTTTTTTTATGAGTGACTCAGTCACAATCTTTTCTGGCCCATCTCAGAAGTCCTTTGCAGTGTTGGGATGTTAGAATGTGGAACATTACAACAAGCCATTTTTGGTAGTCATGTAAATGAAAATAACAAAATATATTGTGTATGTAGGTGTGGGTGTGCCAAAAGATTCGTCAGCCACAACCCCAACTGCAATTGAAACCAAAGAGTTCTGCTATATTATATATACACCTAGAGGAGGCACTCGGCCTGAAATGTGAGGCAGGCAACAATGCAGGCAACAATATGACCTCCAACAAGATGGCGGACGCCTGACATTATTGAACTAATTGTCGTCCCAGTTGTCATTATTGGTTGTTGTCCCATTTGCTAGACAACTGTTAGAACAACAATATGACCTCCAACAAGATGGCGGCTGCCTCAGCCTGTCTAATGGAAAAGTATAGGGAGTACCTCCTCTAGGTATTATATTATATAATAGCAGAACTCTTTGATTGAAACAAGCAGGCCTGCACATATTTGCCTTGTTGGCAGTTCTAATAATGCTGACGTCACAAGTAAAATGCGAAACCATGGCTACGCATGGGTGTTTACGGGAGTTTCGATATTGTTTACCATTCCTTTTGGAACGAAAACGAGGGCAGCTTTAATTCATTGCTTTAATTTTACGCTCAAGAGTGCGCCTGAAAGTATACGTAAGTTACAAATTACTACCCGGTTTATTTGTAAAAGCTATTATTTGACGATTATACTGTAGAAGGCCATGAGTTACATTTGGATAGTTTACCTTGCCTTATTATAGTAATACGGCATATTGTTCCAAAAAAATGCATTTACTGGTTTAAGAAAAGGAACATTTCATACATAATAACTTTAAAAATCTGTTTCCCAACTAATTTCCCATGTGCATAAAAATTGCGTGTAACTCAATGTATAGCTTAGTATAGCTCAATGTATGCTTCCATAATATATTAATTACCGTGATATCACGAGGTCATCCTGCTGTATATCGCCAATGAAACTGCAGTCTCCCATATTTTCCTATACAAGTATGAAGGAGCTAGAGTTGATTATTGGCCCTTTTGCTCATTTGGGGCGGTATATAATTGATCACGTGGAATTGGCGCAAAAGAATCTGACAAGTAAGATGATCTGGCAATATGATATGATCCAGACATTTTGTACGTAGACAGTGGTTAGAGTCACAACATTTCACCTCTGTCCATTTTCATATGGATTTCCCGTAAGCTTCATTGTTTCCTCCGACAAAAAAATCCACCACAGCCCAGTCAGTGAATAAAATCGATCATAAAAGGTGCATGAACCAGTAAAGGGCCCTATCCGCAAATGCATAATTACTGTACATGAGCAGGTGGAGATTACTTACTGTCTTCAATGGGTCCACTGTACAGCAGCAATAAAATTATCCTCTAACCGTTCCCAGGCCAGACCTTTCTGCTTTCTCCATAAAATGAAAAAGACTGCATGACAATAATACAGGTATGTCTAATAGTGTACACAGATCACAATCCCAGTTGCCTGCAAAGGGGTGAAGAACGGCATTCTTTTTCAGACTCAGCCAAAACGAAGAATTTAGTATCACTTACATGCAAAACAGATTGCATAATTGTAACAAACATAATGTATGGGGCAAACGTGGGTGCAAATGCCAGAATTTTGAAGTTTCAGGGATTATTATTTGCCTATCATATATCCACTCAAATTTTGCCACATTACAAATTGCAGCAAACATACAAGACAATATGGAGCGCCATCGCGGACAAAAACGACTTTACTCGGAAATGGACAGTAGTTCATTATCAGAAACAGATAGCCATTCTCCTAATTCATCCACCTTTTGCAGCAGTCCACCTTCCCTTGCCTCGTACTATCCACAGCCTGCAACCACACCGTTCCCTTCCATGATGGGCCCTCACGCCCCGTTTTCTCTTCATCCTGACCTACAGGACACGCCTCTCTTCACCTTCGAGCAGGTAGGTTCTTCCTTCCTTTGCATTCAGAATTTCTGCTAATGCGTTGCTGTTCTTTTCTGGTGCAGGCGAAGCTTATCTGTGAGCAGTTGATACGTGAAAAGGAGAGTCAGTTGCGCCAGGAGTACGAAGCGGTGCTCAATATCAAACTGGCAGAGCAATTCGACGCATTTGTCGATTTTGCCAATGACCAGATCAAATAGATGAAGTTCAATGAAGCTCCTGCTGATCCCAGTTGTAAGTCATGGACAATATATTTTCCATGGTATAGGTGGCATCACTCCATGTCACTTGCACTTGGCTGCAAAAATACACTACGTGACATGTAGTTATCAATAAGTACAGAGACATGAAGAAATGGTGGTAGCTGGCAATAATGTGCAGTTCTGAATTACTGAGAAGCTAGAACCTAGATCATTTTCTTAGACTGAACTTTACACCTGACACAGGTGTTGATAGATTTGAATCTCAACACATTTTCGTGCATATTACTGAGACACTGATTTCCTTATTTTCAGAATTGTCCCAATAAGTGGCAGAGGATCAGCCATACGACCAACGTGCCTAAAATAACGAAGCATCGTGTGGACGGGGGTCATCCCACTGCCCACCATAATGCCAAAAGGCACAGCTGTTTAAATAGTCTTAACAAGAGTGTATTGTGGATCACCATTTTGGAAGGGAAAAATGGGAAGGTTGTTGCCAAGTGAATGATTTTCACGTTCCCCATATTGCCTGTAGCCTTATACCCATCATGTCCAGTTGCACGTATAGGGTTTAGATGTTGAGGAGTTTTAGACGTGGCCCACTCTGATCCAGAGGTCTCCAGTGCAATACTGGGAAAATCTACATGACTGTTTATTGTTCTGAAAATTATATCTTATTCCTTCACTGGCCACCCTGGGCCTGGCCCTCACCTGGCCACTGTGAAAGCCAATGTGACTTTGGGCAGGTAGGGTTAGCATGATGTGTTGCTAGACTTTATATTCCTAGAAAAAGGCATTGTTCCCACAGGTAAATTTTAATAGTACAGATATCTGGTAGGCCTTCTTAAAAACATGTATTATGACAATGCTGGCGTTGCGTTGGAATCAACGAACAATAAAGCAAAGTGGGTTATCCTTTCAGTTTATTTTTGGAAAGATCTGAGATATACATATTTTTGTGAGTTGCACAAAGGGAGAGCATATTCAGATACCACGTGTCAGGCAACTTATCAGTATTTCCCCTCCTGGCAGGTACAGTACATGCCCTATAATAAGGGGGGGGGGGTGTGGAACACCACCATTTCCATTCAAATTTTCTGACTTCAGTCTCCGGTGCAGGGAAGAAAGGAGGTGGGGATAGGGATTTGTTGGGGAGGAGACACAGGTGCAAGTGCAATGTCATGCTGTGGGGTCGTGTACAGTCTCCCTGGAGGTTAGGTTGCCAGACACCTCCACGGCAGTGCAAATTTATATCAGCATATTTGAATTCAGGAGTCAGAAAAACCCCAATCCCAAGTTGTTCAAAGTGAGCGGTTTCAGGGTTACACGCCCGCCATATTGTATCCGCCATTTAAAATTGTGAATTTTTAGCAACAGATTTGAATTCAGCAACCAGAAAAAACCCCGAATGTCAATTTTATGTTCAAGTGAGAAGTTTTAGGGTATCACATCCGCCATTTTGAATTTTTCATTTTTAGCAACAGATTTGAATTCCGTGACAAATACTACCTCTGGAAACCTACTTTCGTCACTAAAAGTAGGTAATTTTGTTAGACGATTTAGGAATATGTCCGCTTTTTTCGATTTGGTCCTACCGGTGCAGGTCAGAGACCCTCCCTCCTGACGCAGGTGAAAAGGAACTCCCGGACTTTCCACACACAGCAAGCCGAGACATTACCATCTCAGGCCACCATCCCCCGTATCAGGCAATATCTTAAGCGTGTTTTATTATGTCAAATGACACAGAACTGTGAGCGATGTGATATATATGACATATTGCATATCCTATAATATTCTATTCTGGGCAACGGTAGGGGCAACGACACGCCAAACCGTTTGTGTGACACACTTCAGGGAGGATGGAAGGATGACACATAATTATACAGTATGTCATACACATTTGTGATTTTATGGAACAGAATAATGTGTCCTTCAACTCGTATTTTCGCTGATAACTTTTATAGTGCCGGTTTCGCAAAAGAAAAAACACATTTTGTTATGTCAAAACGTTTTGTAATACATATAGTGTAGAATATGATGGTTTGGTGTGGTTGTGGAATAATGATCATTAGGTCACAATGGAAGACCCCGAAAGTGGGCTTTACAATAGAACCTTGGGCCTTCCGGCGAAAGAAATCAAAATATCTCAGTTTCACATGAGGTGGACCTTGATCGTTCTTCTCCCGAGGGCTTCAATTATTATTGTTGAAGCCACAATAATAATTGAAGACGGCCAGGTGTTGGATGGAATGTTCGAAAATAATTTTATCTTCGTGTGAGCAAGACCCAGCTTCATAGGTCAAGTTTCAGCTTCGAACACACCAGACTGTGTCAAATAATCTTTGATGACTCAATCGGAAGTTCGCGTTTTGTGACAGAACTGGTTGATGTGGTCTGTCTGGCCATGACCCTGCAGGTGGACGCGTGGACCTGAGTTATCTTGTAGCTTGACGTCATTCAGTTGTGATATACCATGATAAGTTTTCAACATTTAAGACATTATCCTCTTGTCCTCTAGGTGTCGGGAATGTGGTCAAGAGGACACTGTTATTCGAAACCGCTGCTTTTTTGAACATTGCTATACACGTGTAATAAAATGATGAGTCAGTCAGTCTTGCCACTAAGTTCTTCTTGGTAGGTCCGCTTTGAAGAGGAACCTCTATTGGCAACCTTGCTTAGTGATAGGCCTGTCATATTGTCTGCGACAGTGTTCCTTTTGTAGAGAACGCCACATTCCTAATACGGAGGCCGCGTTAATCGGTACAATGCTTCTGGAGTGAACAACCGCCATCGCCAGTTACTTCAGTGCGTTCACCGGAGATAGTAGTTGCTGCCGAAGGCGAAGAGACAGCGACATGGCTGAATATAATCCGGCGGATAGTGATTCCTTCAGTGATGAGGAAGAAATCAAGATTTGTGAAGCTCTGACCCGGTCAAAAAAGGAGGAGGAAGAGGAAGATGACTTGGACGCATCGTTCGCAGCTCGGTACGCTCGGTACCTTGCGCAACAGGAACCTGATGAGATCGAGGAGAGCGACTCTGGTTGTGTCAACTTGGAGAAGGTCGAATTGAAGCCGGTCCCTGACATGGAAGCTCTCCAGTGCGCCATGACAAACGGAGACAACGAGTCCACGGAAAACGAAAAGTCGAAGTCCGAGGAGGCGGAACATCACCAGGCTCTGGAGGTGAAGCTCCTGGACCAGGTTAATCCGCTGCCGCCCATCACGAGTCGTGTCGGTATGAGCCGTGAGCGCAAAAAGGAGCTGAAGGCTCGTATTGCCTCAATGACCTGGAACGGGCCTTCCAACAATACCCAGCCTGAAGACCAACATTTTTGCAAGAAAGAGAAGTCTCTGAAGGCTACAGATAAGGACCCTGAGGATGACATCGCCCCTGTGGCAGACTCCTATCTCCTGGTGGTAGGAGGGAAGAAGACACGTGCGTTAAACAAGTCTCCAGCTCGCCTGCAGCACCCGGAAAGGTCGGACAACCATCACAAGAAAGGCCTCGATTTTTCGGTACGCTTGGACCGATCTAATCGAGACCAGGAAGATGTGACAGCTGCTCAGGTATGTGGCAGTGTTCTTGAATACTAATCACCGGTGGATATTATTTAATTTGTCCCGCTGTGTAATGACTCAGGAACCACTCTTGGGGCATAACACCCCCCCCCCCCCCCATGCTCACACATGAGTGTCAGAAGAGGGCAGCGACCTACAAACGAAAGTTACAGGAATAACGAAACCTTGTGATGTACAGGGTGGTCCAACATCAAGTGTCGTTTTATAACGGCGATTAATAGCAGTGATTTTGCGATGACGTAGCAGCGACGCGTAAAATGTCGCACTTCGGCGCATCTTCGGCGCCATCGAAGTGGGCAATTTTACACGTCGCTGCTACGTCAATCGTAAGGCGCTTCTATTAATAGCCGTTATAAAACGACACTTGATGTTGGACCACCCTGTGCGTGTGGGTGTGTGTGTGTGTCTCAAAATGTTCCTTCCAGTGTCGTCTGTCTCTCTACAACATTGTTGTTGCGTGCTTTGAGGAATTTTCCTTGATCGTGCGTCATGTCAGCACTAAAATTAGATTAGGGGATTAAAAAGGTGCTTTATTTGTCACACCACTTTAAGATAGTGAACCTTGGACACCGGTGGCACTTATGCATTGCACGAGCACAAAACTTGGCGAAATCCAACACCACGCCGGGTGCAGGCTGGTGCAGGCCGGGTGTCTTTGACCCTTCCCCCTTCCTCTCGGATCCCCGTTTAACATGATTGTGCTGGTTTCAGATAACATAATTATAGCCTACCCGAGTTCCAGAACCTTGACCTTTGTATGCCACAATGACCCTCAAATATTCACCAAAATGGGATGGTATTTTTCTTGTGGCAAATGCAATCCTATACCGTATCGGGTGTCATGAGACTGATAGCAGCTACAAGTACAATATGGTATCCATTATTCTGACCCCTCTTCCATTTCTGATGTAGTAGGCTACCTCTATTCGCAAGATAGGAGCATAATATCGCAAGTTGTAATCTATAATTTATTATAATTGCGACATTATGCGATAGCGCAAACATTATGATGGGAGACGCACCTGTTACTGTTACTCTCGATGTGGAGGAAATAGGAAAATATAAAAGTGAGACAGGTCTAATATACTGTAATATTTTCCTGCCTCATCGACAATAACAGTAGCAGCTTAGCAACAATCGGGTGTGTGGTCGGGTGAATGCTTCAGTCTGGCTAGTATCTATGATCCCGTTACCACTGCACTGTTGCAAGGAAAATCATAAGCACGTTTGGATTTACATCGATATAATTTTTGTTTTAGGATGACAGGAAGATTCGGTGGAACGAGGCGGCTCGACGGTCTGCAGATGACCATGATGGCAACCCCAAGGGCGCCGTTGCTTATCCCGATGAAGCTCGTGGCCGTTCCCGTAGAGCTTCTGGGACTTCTGGTAGAGCTTCTGCCTCTCCCGAAGGTGCCTATGGCTATTCTGATGGCGCCTTTGACTATCTGAATGAGGCTCGTGACCGTTCCAGTAGTACTCCTGTGACTGCTGCTAGAGCTCTTTTCGCCTCTTCCGATCGAACCTGGGACACTTCTGATGGCAGGTGTGACCTCGAGGACGAGGAGGAATATGAATGGGATTTCAAATAAGAAGATTCGTCTGACCACTCAGTATCAAAACTCAAACTGTTTTTCCGTTTCATTTTGATGTTTTTTGAAAAATCCACAATAATAAATTGAAGTTTGATTCCAGACTGATTTTCTTCCCACATTTTTCGGGTGGAGTGTTACATGCTGGTGGGACATACCACTTACAGCAACAATGGGCTAATCCACAAAGTAGCAGTAATGGTTTTCGAGGTTACCGTACCTGTGAAAATTTTGTACTACAACTGGGTCAAGTTTACCAATGTCTGACACTGCTGTCTTCCGTTCAAAGCCTAAAACCTTGACAGGTCCGTGCCATTAGGTGTACGTTCACCAGACATAATCCAGCAGAGTCTGCTATAATATACCTATAGGGTGGTCCAACTTTTTTGTCCGAACAGCTATCACGCAGCTATTGACAAATTCGGCCTAAGCTGCTTATGTTGTAGTGCGTTAACCTGGCAACCCTGTCCGGCGGGCCAATTCAAACATCAGCCCATGGATAGCGCTTCCATTGTTGCCACTGTTTACAAATCGAGTGAGTGAGTGCGCAGGCAGAAGAGATCCGTCGCTGGGTCATCCGCGTCACTCACTCAATTAGTAAACAGTGGCAACAATGGAAGCAGTCTCCATGGGCTGATGTTTGAATTGGCCCGCCGGACAGGGTTGCCAGGTAACGCACTACAACATAAGCAGCTTAGGCCGAATTTGTCAATAGCTGTTCGGACAATAAAGTTGGACCACCCTGTATAAAAGCAAAATGGACCTTTATTATACAATTGGGAGCCAATCAACCACTGAAATCTCTCATTCCTAGTCCTAGCATACGCTTAGAATCCATCCCCATTTTGGCGCCTTTTTTTGTGCATTCCGACGGTGGCGCCACGTCTGAGGAGCAGTGGAGAAGAGGGAAGAGGCTGGTCACCATCTTGGATCGGCGTCACGGTGTTCGAAGGGTCGTTCCATTGCATTGCATTGGTTCGGTTGTGTTGAGGAAGGAGTGCCTGACACCGCGAGCTTGCTGGAGGTTGAAATGAGTCGTTCAGGTGAGTGTGGGCTTGGGGACATCGGGGCACAGGCGAGTTTGCATGCGATGCGGAGGTCAGGGGAGGTCATTCTGACGGACATCTGGGCTTCGAACGTTCCTGGGTGCCCACCCTACGGAAAGAACAGCTCTGAACAGCTGAATCCAGATGACCTAGCTCATGGTTCCCAAACTCTTTGTCCCATGGAGCCCTTTTTTTGAAAAAAAAAAACAAAAAAAACAAAAAAAAAACAGCGGAGCCCCTGACATTTCCCCCCCTTCCAATGTGGGCATTAGGTAGGGCGTAGGGCCTACATGTACACTGTGACACTGTGTGTATCCCTCAAAAATATGGATACGATTATGCATTTGGTTTCAATAAAACATCGCTTCAATATTTTTGAGCAATTTAAAATAAGTCAAACATTACAGGCAGAATAAAAAGGCATATTATTTTAATTACATTTTTTTTACACAGTGTAGCACCTACTGAGATGAATGAGGTTATTAATTTTAGGTTTGCATAATTTGGCGATGTCCAATTTTGTGGGTGGCTGCAGAAAAATATCTGGTTCAGAGGTGGCTCCTGTTCTTGATTTTAGTTGTTGCATAGGCAGATATCCCGATTCACACAAATAAGCGATAAAAGCGGCAAAAGTAAAAATTGGCCAGTAGTTTAAATTAGCCTTTTCAATTTAGCCACAATTCTGAACAAGACTTACTTTGGAAGGAAATTTTCGAAGTGGCGTCTGACGTATTGCCTAATGACTACTGAGGCATTCATATAAATATACAGTTGATGTCAGGCAGGTTGGTTTTAAAGTAATGGCAAATGATTTGATTACCCAGTCATACTCCTTTGTGTTACCTCGCTCCTGATCCATTAGAACAGATTTCTCGATGCCGGAAATCTCTCAGACATCATAGGTGCTCGCAATTGTCACCCCACAGCAACACCCCTTCTGGTGCATCCGACTGATGTTCTTCTTGAATTTCTTTCATAAGTGGAAAACACCACCAATAAATTCGGCCCAGAACCGCAGTTTTCTTCTAAATGAGCGCGTTGTCGCTTGCATCAAAAATTATTATCTTGGCAAAAATATCTGATAAATACGACCCCGAAAACGGCCATTGAGCGAGAATTTCGCGGAATGCTCATTTCAAAACAGTCAGACCGCGAAATGCTCCTTTTTAAACCAGCCATTTCGCGAAATGCTATTTTTTTTAAAGGCCAGAACGCTTTTCTGGACTACACAAAAATGTCAGGACACGAAATTAGTGTCGTGGCTGGTTAAAAAAAGTCCATAACGCGCTGTGGCAGGTTTCTTATTTCACACTACGCCAAGTAGATGCTGAAAATAAATCACCCTATTGTTGTTGTGTCTACATGGCGAAGTGGGAAACAAGAAACTGCCACAACTTTTTCTGAACCAGCCACGACACTAATTTCGCGTCCTGACATTTTTGTGTAGTCCAGAAAAGCGTTCTGGTCTTTTTAAAAGGAGGATTTCGGGGTCTGCTCGTTTAAAAACGAGCATTCCGCTTGGCATTCCGCGAAATGCTCGTTTTTTCTCTCTCAATGGCCATTTTCGGGGTTTACATTGATGCAGTTGTTCCATGAAATGCGATTTGCGGTAAGAAAATATGAGTGCAATAAACTAAAAATTTAGGCGATGTTGTGTTCAAGGCCAGGTGGACAAGTGAACTATTTTTCCCGCAAAAGTGTCATGTTATTATCAAAGCTTCTTCCCAAGTGATTCCCAAACTGTGCTCCGCGGAGCGTAGCTGATGCTGTTGGGCTGGCTGAATAAGTATAGCATTTGAAGCAAATGTCATTTGACAGTGCCAACGATGTTTCATGTCAGCTTTGCATATATACTGATACATATCACTTTCTTGTTGCATGGTAGGCCTACTGATTTCCAGGCAAAGTAAATGAATCTGAAAAATGTTGCATCCTCAGAACTAATGGTGTAGTGGAGAACAGGTTATCAAATTATTTGGACAAATGAAAAGTTCATGGTGCCAGCTGGCAGCAATTTTAGGCAGAAAGAAGGGCGGTTGTGTTTAGGGGTAGGGATGGCATCATGGTTGTCTTGTATCTGACAATGGTCATGAAAGTCAGGGGTACACCAGCAGATTCACCCCATCATCATGAAATTTAACGCAAAAAAGAAGCATGTCGTTCCGAAAAGACGTTTACTTAAGCAGTCCTTGGGTGGAACTTCGATCTTTGTTGAATCTGGCGAAGTCTCGTGTTACGAACCTTCGCTTCCGTGGAAATTCCACCCAATAAAATCCTAAGCCACGACTATTTTGCTTTTGAAAACTTATATATTCTTGAACATGTTCTAGATCTAGACTATACAATCATATAGGGCGAGTGGAAAATGGCCTACGAGTATTTTCTCCCAGTCTGCACACGATACATAATTATGCCCCATCCGTCATTTTGCTTTGAGACTGAAAAATATGACAACGATGCAGAGGCAGAATGTGACACACGTGGCTACTCTGTATTATCCACATTGACAATGTCTAAATGACAAGTTTTTAAAACCACATAAGTAATTGCAGTCAACATCATAGGTGAGATACAGCCGCGTCAACATGGGCAGAGTAGTCTTCACTCTGAGGAGAGCTCATTATCACATCGTGGATCCGAGTGTTCTTCTCAACCTTCCCACTTCAGCAGCAGTCTCACTACCTGTTCGCCGCACCAAGTACAGTCTCCTACCACACTCACCCCAGCCATGATGCCCCATCCCCTTGATAATCGTCTGCACCCTTTCCCGGTCGGGCAGCCTTTATTCACCTATAAAGAAGTATAAGTCCTTCCTTCCTTCCTTTAAATTCAGAATTTCTGCTGATGCTTTGTATTCTTTTGTGGTGCAGGTTGAGGTAATGTGTGAACTCATTGTAAGTCGAAGGGAGAGTGAGCTGCGTGAGAAGCTGGAAGCTGAACTTCAGGCTAAGTTGTCACAACAATATGAGGAACTTGTGAAGTGTGCCTACGAGATCCGGAAGTGGCAGGAGCAGCCACATGACTCGCCAGATGCCTAAAAGAATGGGGTCATCCCCTTGTGTTCCCTTTAGATTGTTTCTCTAGTTGCCAAACGGCAGAGCTGTTTAAATATATGTCACCATTTTGTAAAGAAAATAGGAAAGTTTTGTTGTCAAAGTTGAAATTTGACGTTTCCCCCATGCACAGTAGCACGCAGGGGTTAGATGATTGTTAAAAGTAATAAAAGTTGTTTTCTTGAATTTTGTCTTTAAAAAACCAAACCTTTCTATCCCTACCCCTCCGCTGCAATTTGCCAACGAGCCAACCAGCAAGCTTGCAACTAGCTTCTGATGCGGCATGTTACCCCAATGTACTGCAGTACAGTTGCAGAAATGGTATTTACTGGGATTTGAAGCTCTATTTATGTCACTTTGTGGTATACAGATGGCTGAAAAATCCCTTATTTTGTCCAACCCACGCGCACGGTACAATCATCCTATTCTTTAAATCAGTGCCGGGGTGGGGTGGTGCCGTTTCTCTCTTTTTTCCCCTCTCCCTCGCATGATTATTGCTCCATCTCTATACCTTACAAAGTGACATCCACAGAGCTTCAAAACTTAGTAAAGTTCATATCCATAACTGCTTTGGTTTTCAAATGACGAGGCTGGAACACTTTGTTCCAAAATGGGGTCTGGGAGGGTGTCGTTCGTATTTTGTTTCTCTCCCCCACCCCCACTCGTGATTTTTGGGTCATCTGCATACCTCCACAAATGTACATCGACGGAGCTTCAAAATCTGGTAAAAGTCACATTGGTAACTTTTCCAGTTTTCGAATAAAAAAGACGCGAAGTTTCAACCGGTTTTTGCAGGTGTTCCTATTATTATGTCCAACCCATGTATGTTATTAATTACCGAATGTCATTAAGACCACAGCTCCTAGTGTAAGGAATTTGCCCGTGTGCAAAAACAGGAAAGGTACGGTATATTTTTGTGAGAGTAGGGCAAACTGTGGTGAACAAGGGGGTAATCACTTCTGTACTCCGGTGTACACCTGTGAGTGGTACTCCCTGGTACTCCTCAGGCACCTCACTCTTTATTACTCCGTGGTACTCCTTGAATTTGGTACTCCAGTGTACACTTTTCAGTCGAGTGATTACCCCCTTGGTGGTGAAGTACGGTGCCGTACTAAAGAGTTTTCGTGCTTCGACAAAGAGGGCCCGTCGTATACAGTATAGACTGATGTGACCTTCCCACAGCCTTCACCTTGGGAGAGTGCTGATGGTTGCCTTGCTAGAAAATGTCTGTGTGAAGTAGTAATTGTTTAAAATTTTTACAGAGCTTTCTCCATGTAACCAACCATTCTATTTACTCCCAGAAAACTCTCTCTAAAGTGCAATTCTCAAACACAGACCTCTACTTTAACCTCCTGAGACCTGATGTCCAATATATTGGACATCAGGTCTCAGGAGGTTAAAAAGGTAACATACCGTTTGATGATACTTTCAGAGACAAAGCTTTGTTTACCGTATGTGAACTCCCTTATGGCTTTAAGAAACACCTAATTTTGTGGGTAGCTATCTATGTTATGCATTCTAAGCTCTAAACCCTAGTATAAGTGAGGAAATCAGCTTCAACATACTGTAGTTACTGGAGGAGTTACTCATGGTTACCTTAGGCATGACATGATAACAACCAGCCAGCGAGTAGATGTCCTTTGCTGTCACACATACGGGCAAAGTGGTAGAAGATTGACATTATTTTCTAGCCCTTGGCCCCTGCCTTTCTATTCTGGTGACATTGGGTCACCACTGGATTATTTTCAATGGTTACCCACCTGATCAGCTTACCCAAGTGAATAAAACATTTTTTTCCGTAGAAGTCACTTGTTTTTTACTAAGTCTTCCTGACACACCACTGTCTTGTTGTCCTGATCATGGGCCTGCCTAATACCAATGCAATTTTTTTAAAAATCCTTACCCTCAAACCAACACTATTGCCTCCTTCAGTTCCAAATCATCCTAAAACACCCACAATGGAGATATTTGTTCAGATTTTTGAAGAGGAAGAAGGTGCTATGGACAAGGTAAGGTGAGTAGGCCTACAGTGGGTGTGGAAGCTGTTCGAAGCCCCATTCTGTCACAGCTTTCATGGAAACACCTTTGGTGTGGACTGGAGTATTGTCCTCCAATATTGTCACCTTACATAATTCACTGCACTGCACTGTGGCGCTGTATAAAATGCTGATGCAGAAACATGGCCTGGATGTTACATGACTGAAGGATGGTACAATGCTTTGCAATACTTGCATTGGGTGCTAACCACGACTGTCAAGGGCAGGCTTAGAAAATTTTGTGTGTGTGTATGTGGGGGGNNGTCCGGACCTTCAATGGCCCAGGAAAGGTAAATACTGGACCTTGTCAGAAACTAGTTGAAACTGCCCTATAACTTGAAAACGTGTCGACATATTGTAGTGCCTCACGATTAGGAGTAAGAGACACCACAAAATAACCCAGGGAAACACACCGGGGAAGAGGGTAAAAACCACCACTGTGGACTTCTATTCAGGACAATAGGTACAGCACATCCGTCCAGGAGGACGTTAGAACAAGAACTAACATTTATCGAACATCAACAACATCAGTGTCCTGGCAACCAGGGCAACAGACAACAACCTGGTAGCCAGGACACTACAATATCTTAATTATTTAAATTTTGAAATGCTCATAAACATCTAAGATTCTAAGGTTTAGGTCTCACCTTAGTTTGTTTCAATATGAGCTTCATTTGTCGCTTGGCAGATTTACAGTAACCCTTAACTACGTAGGTGGAGCCTGAGAGGCTCCAAGCACTATTTAAACGCATGTAACTTTTTCATTGAATTTTACTTTCCACTCTCCTTCTGTGACTTGTCAGAAAAACCTTCCTAAGCATGAAAATGAAAGAAATTTTTTTTTTGTCCCAATATTTTGGTTTAAAAAAATTCGTAACGAGGAACAGGTCCCTCTAACCACTCAGGCTATCCCTATGCAGGTGAAGCCTGAGCGGCTCAAACACGTGATGTAACCTTTTAATTAAAAAATTTTCCCAGTCGGAATATGCTGACTCAGCGTGTGATTTTTACGTTTTCGGAAGCCTAATGATCTGAACTGCACTTTATGTATGTGAAAAGTCCAATATAACAATTTAGTTGATAAGCATAAATTTAAATATACCGTTGGAGCCTCTCAGGCTCCACCTACGTAGTTAAAGGTGTTTCGCCCACCTACGTAGTTAAGGGTTAAAAGGCGGTAATCGGTTTCGTGCCAAACCCACTCAATAATATCTGGAGTTACCATTGCAATTCTATCCCGTAGGTGCTGGAGATGACGGATCTTGACACCACACACATTGTTCTTGATGATGCACATGAAAAGTAGCCTCATCCAAACAAACCTGTCTTAGGAAAGTTTCATTTGTTCAACCTCCCAGCATGCGAAGTCTTGAATGAGAAGTTTCACAATGCCTATAGCCAGCCCCCTAGAAGCCCAGATCTTACCCTGATGGACTTTTGTGCGGAGATACATGTATGGTGAAAAGATCCGCTATCTCCAGCACATACGGGATAGGATCACAAGGTGACTCCAGACATGTCTGATGGGGTTAGGTACGACATTGATTACCATATTTACATTTTCCAAGTGACAAATGGAGCTCATATCGAAAGAAAATATGGTAAGACCAACACTTTAGAGACTTCGTAGCATTTGAAAACTAATCATTAAGATATGTCTACAAGTTTTTGAGTTATAGGGTTTCAAAATCTGAGCATTCTTTTTCGATGACCCTGTACTTTGTGGTACAAGTGCTCAATTACGAGCATTGTAAAATAAAAAAATCACAAATGGTAATATATACAGAGACGATCTTTACTAAGTTTTGAAGCTCCAGTGATTACAATTTCATTTGATATACACATGTCACCCATATCGCAAGGGAGGCAGGTAAACATAGGGGGAGCATGACCCACGGCACCATCGACCTAAGACGGCCCGAGCCTGACATGCTTGGAGCAGTTGAACGCTGCATGCAAGACACTTGGTGATGGACAACGCAGGAGATTTCCTTCGAGTGTGGGACAAGTCAGAGCACTATGACCAGAGAGCCATGTCTCATTCATTGCCACAATCTATTTAAGAAAACCATCGCCCTCACTGTGATCGAGTTCCCTATGCATTTTGGTGAGGGCAAAGCGGTGCCACTTTTGCACCTCAGAGAGATGGTGAAGAACCAATGAGGATGCCTTAGCAGCAGGATGTATTGTATGTATGCGATTAATATAAAGGTCCGTGTAATACCTCATGTGAAGTTCGTACTACCCAATGAGGATGCCAACTTCCTGAGACCTTGCAGTCTTTCAGTCCTAAGCACAGTGCTATGACTTGTCCCACACTCAAAAGCAAGCTCCTGTGGTGTCCATCGCCAAGTGTCTAGCATGCAGCTTCCAACAGCTCCAAGCGTGTCTTAGGGTGATGGTGGGGTGGGGGGAGGGGGGTCACAATGTCCTTTTGTCTCCTGGCCCCCCTTGCAACATGGGCACCATCTATCTATTCTATCATAATATTATACAGGGTGAAGGAAACTCGCGGACAATTGCCAGGTAGACTGATACTACTCGCAAAACTAATATAGGGATGTCGGATGCGTGCAATTAGTTTTGGGTGCCTTTGCATAGTTAAAGCGCCTGTCAAGTGTAGAGGGCCGGATGGTAAAATACAAGGTAAAAACGACAAAGTGCAAGGGTGTTACCTGGAATGGGATTTGATCACCTATTGCACATGGATGATGTGTTTTGGACCCAAGGCTGGATTGTTTGGAGGCCCTTGAGCTGGCTTTTGCTTCATTGAAGCTGGCGGAACAGAAGTGACATCACGAAACTTTGACGGCGCTGTACGCATTAACTATGCAACGGATCCCAAAACTAATTGCACATCCCTATATTAGTTTTACGAGTACTATCAGTCTACCTGGTGATTGTCTGCGAGTTTCCCTTCACCCTGTATACCAGAAAAAATTGTAATCACTTGATGTTCAAAACAAAGTCAAGTTCATCTCTGCATATGTAATAATAAAATAATAATAATAATGGACACCCCATGATAAGCCTCCTTGGGCTTTTTAGGGGATCATCTTTTAATTGACAGTCTTTAATCATTGCCTTTGATGTGATGGATTTTGATAGTGGGAGGCAACGGGATAACCCCGGGAAAACCCAGCGAACACAGAGAGAACCCTTCGAAACTCTATTCACATAGGTATCCTCTGTCCGATCTGGGAATGGAACTCGGGACCTTAGAGGTGGAAGGCTGCAGCGCTAACCACTCCGCCACCTTGTCACCCCATCTCTGCATAATTATGTTACTGTTTTTGAATTTAAAAATATGTCCAATGACTTACGACTCAACTCACGCACATAATGTTATTGAGCCTTGATGCATTTCGTTTGATTTGTCACATTAAAAAAATTATATAGTACTTCCATTGGCAAAAATAATATTGGCTCCTTTATAAAGGATATTTAGGCAATACTGCACATATCATGGGGCCAATTGCATGATTGATAGTAAATCCAGAAGTGATTAATCAGATGTGAATAACATCTCGAGTTATCATCAATCACACAACCAACCTGAAGCTGCAAAAAATGAGAGGGATGTAATTTCAAATGTGATGGCATTATACGGAGTGCAAGCAGTCATTTATTAGAAACTAAAATATATGCTTACACTTTACTGGGACAGGATAAATAACATAGCAGTCAGTTTCTTGGTTTCAAAAATTTCACGTGAATGGAAGTTTTCTGACTGACTAGTTTGTTGGTTTAACTTCACTATAACTTTTTATCTTAATAAATGGATACGTAGTTTTACTTATTATCTATTTTAGGAATGTGACATACAAAACATACGAGGTAATAATGACCAGTTCACTGTGATGTACATTTTTGCAATACCATTAATATTTGTCTTGCACCAATAAAATGGGCAAAGATCAGGAGTCTGACAAGTGTATATTCATCGGCCCACTCTTTACATCAAAATTCTGTGCTTATATACATAGTATGCCCATCACAAAGCCTTGGTATCTGGTTTGCTTCCTTTTTCAACTGCTTGATAAAAGAAGATGTAAGGCGATGCCTTACGGAGGTCACTCTCAGTGACAGGGGTGACTTCTTGGTCATCAAATTTGTTCCACCTGAAAAGGAGACATGTAGTTAATATTACTTCCCCTTATTGACAACTACTTAATTCTGGCCCGTACTTAGGTTCTACCACATTACTGCTTATACTGGGGCATGCCAGTTAGAGGTTTTGCCTATATTTTACCTGCAAAAAATATATGTAAAAAAACTGTTTTTCCATGTTGAAGAATAAGTCTTTTCAAGTCGAAGCATGAAGGAGAGAGTAGATCATCACCTCCTTTTTCCTATCAGAGTCAACGTCACAAATGTCCTGGCATGCTCTTGTATAAATCACTTGCCAACTTTCACAATAAAAGGTGCTCTTTCTTCATCCCATTCTCTGAAGTACAGCTACTCAATTGGCATACAGCAGTTTGCATGCGGACATTGAGACATTATTATTATTATTATTACTGTTACTGTTACTGTTATTATTATTATTATTATTATTATTATTATTATTTACTTATATTACCCCATTGCATTGGGAGAATCGGCGCTCTATTAGGGGGGTGGAATACCACATTTTACCACTCAAATTTTCTTCACACATGGATGGGGCCAAGGATAGAGAAGGAAGGAAGGAAGCGACTGTGGCCTATTGTATGGAAGCGACCCCGGAATTATCCTGGGGGAACCATGGAAAACCACAGAAAACCACGGCCAGGATTGCCGGCCCTGGGAATCGAACCCAGGACCTCACGATTAGCAGTCAGACTCCTTAACCACTACACCAACCAGCTTCGGTCCTTGAGACAATTTTGTCTGGACTGCTTCCATGTCTGCATTACAAATGAGTATCATACAAGTTTGGCAGGACACCGAATACCATATTTTTTATCTGCCGAGCGACAAATGAAGCTCATATTGAAACAAACTAAGGTGAGACCGAAACTTTAGACATTTCTTAGCATTTCAAAACTTAAATCATTTAGACATGTCTACATTTTCAAGTTATAGGGTTGTAAAATTAGGGCATTCTTTTTCAACCACCCTGTATAAGTTTCACTGTATCAGAATGTGAGATATTGTCTGTTGCAGTCTGTTGACTGAACACTCACTTGTTGCTAGTATCATTCTTGCAGAAGGCGATGTAGTGTCCTCCTTCCATGCCACCAACATGGTTTGTTATGGCATACAGCTCGTACATGTACGTTTTGTTTCCTTCACGTGGACCACACAGGTAACGGCTCATATCCAGAGAAGATATATCAAAGCCCACAGTAGTGTGCCTCTTTTGCCAAACAGTATCATGGTAAAACCTGGAATTAATATAAAAGAATTAATCCAACAACAAAAAACTCATCTGGAATACCTTTTCCAATTGCTATAGAATGGGGCACATGGTTAGGGGCACAAGCTACAAAAAATAACTACTATCAGGCAATAATTATCAGCTATTTAAAAAAACAAAAAAACACGAATTTGGAACACCCTGTATATTCTACCCGTATATCTGAAATCCCAGTTAGTACTTTTTAAATGAGGCAATTTATGTGTGACGGATATGCAGAGTATTCCTGCATATGGGGCATTTTTTGTTATACTAATATCACCTGAAGCTTGTTGCGTCCTGATCCAGTTACCCCATTACTCCCAGGTGGTCCAATATAGCAGTTGCTATACAGGGTGTTCCTTACTATAGGTCAACCCGAAGTCAGCATATTCCTTGGGCCAAAACAAGTCGAAAATGTGTGTGTGTGTGGGGGGGGGGGG
>KZ538940.1:0-15993 GCA_000934665.2 Catajapyx aquilonaris | reverse complement strand
GGGGGGGGGGGAAAGAAATGTCGAAAGACCAACTGTTAATGAGAGAGACGACCAGAACCATTGGCTGGTGGTTGCTAAGGAGCAGGATATGAGCGGTACTAATAATCACTTCTGTGCAATAGGTGCTCTCACAAATCCCAACAAGCACGATTATCTTCCTCATATCCTGCTTCCTAGGCAACCACTGGCCAATATTTCTGGTTGTCTACCTCGGTAAAAGTTGGTGCCTTGACATTTCTCACCCCTACATTTTCGACTTTTTTTGGCCCAAGGAGTACTCACTTCTGGTTGACCTACTACTATCCTTTTAAAAGTTTAGTCCTCTGGCTTTGCGGTTGCACTGTTTCTAAGCTACGCTTAAAAAAAAAATTCGTGTCTTACATCATTAAAAAGCCTGTTTAAAATACTTTTACCTAATGGCGTATGAAACGAAATTTCCAGGTCCAGGTGACTGTTACACTGCAACAAAGGAGAAAAAGGTCTGTTTCGGGGCTGACTTCTGCCGTGGCGCAAATTCGATAAATTCACGTGAGTGAAAAATTCGTAATTTTACTGTGATGGTCCCACAACTATGTTGAAGTATTGTTTAAGAATTCACACTCATAGGAGCACTGTTGTGCAGTTCTTGTCCCAACAATGTGACCTTCTGAACCTCTGTCCAGAAATGCCATATGAGCATCAGAGAAGGACCAATGTGACAATCTTTTTATGGTGAAGCCCAAAATGTATTGTTGGTCTTGTACATTTGAAGCAATACAGTGCAACAATACAGTGAAAACCAAACTTGCTTTCCAACAATTCTGCGGGGTAGACCGTTCGCTTCCACTCCCGACAGAGAGAGAGAAAAAGTCAAGGGATGGGTGGGTGGATTTATGGTGGAGTTGCCGCGATGTGGTATGCTCAAAGTAAGCAGCGTGCACGTCAGTTGTCAAATTTTCTACTGGGCATGTTCTGCTACATATTTGTTCAAAAAAAAAAGATTGATGCAAGAGCCAAGGATTTACCACACATTTGATCATCATCGCGTATTTCCGACGAGCTGCGTGGACTGGCAACTCCGCTGTAAATCCACCCACCCACCAGGGTTCTAAATTAGTGGTCGCCATTCACCTTACGCGACTGAAAATTCTCAATTGGTAATCGAACTAAGATAGCTAGTCACCACTTTTGCCGACTAGCTTTTCCTCCCAAAATTGCACTTTTGTCAATAATAAAATTATTGCTAAGATTCTGGTCATATATTTTCAATTTGTTTCCTGCTGAAGCTCTTGGCAACTCTGTTGTGTTTGTGGTGCCCAATTAACAATTAATATTTAAAATTTGACATGTTTAAAACAATAATAGAGACTAGTCATTCAGTTTTGGCGACCACACCTTGGTTTCAAATGCCACTTGGCGACCTAATTATATGTATCAGTTTTGAACACTGCCACCCACTCGGACTTTCTCTCTGTCGGGAGTGGAAGCGAGCAGTCTACCCCGCAGGATTGTTGGAAAGCGAGTTTGCTTTTCACTGTATAGTTGCATTGTATTGCTTTGAATGTACAAGACCCATACATTTGGGGCTTCACCATAAAAAGATCGTCACATTGGTCCTTCTCCGAGGTTCGTGCGGCATTTCTGGGCAGAGGTTCAGAAGGTCACATAGTCGGGACAAGGACTACTACACAACAATGCTTCCTATGAGTGTGAATTCTTAAACAATACTTCAACATAGTTGTGGGACCATCATAGTAAAATTACGAATTTTTCCCTCAAGTGGAAGCCACTAAAATAAATTATCGAATTTTTGCCATCGCAGAAGTCAGCTGCGAAAGAGCACTTCTTCTCCTTTGTTGCGGTGTAACAATCGCCTGGCCCTGGGAATTTCGTTTCATACACTATTAGGTAAAGTATTTTAAACTGGATTTTTAATGATGTATGACACGAATTTTTCTGAAGCATAGTAGCCTAGAAACGGTGTAACCGCATAGCCTGAGGACTAAATTTTTTAAAGGATAGTAGTAAGAAACACCCTGTGTAATAGGGCACCTGGATCAGGCTACACAGAAATACCATGTAACTTCCCTAACTCGAATTTCTATAATTCGAAGTTCTCCATAACTCGAAGTGCAGGCAGGGCCTTACGATTGGATATCAATGCATTTTCAGTCTCCCTAAGTCGAAGTTCATGGTGGCTAGTACTAAAAATTTTCTAATTTCCCAGCCGAAGGGTCTAGAGTAGGCCACATGTACAGAATGGCTCGATTTCCTAATCTCCATCTACCAGATATACCCGAAGAAGTGTTTGACTCGATTGTGACAATGGGGAACCAGCCTTGGTCTGGGATCTGGGATTTTTGTTCATAACTAGCTAGCCCATCCCTGTAAACACACATTCCACCACTCTGTTGCATCAAAATGATATTACTGGATAAATGATGGCATATTTAAAAGTGCCTTCAAAATTGGTGGGAAAAATGGGGCAGCGGAGTGGTGCCAATGGAAGTGTACACTACAATGCCTGGTTTACTGCGAGAGATGAGGAAGTTGATTTTGAATATACCGCGGACACGACGGAAAACATTCGCAAGGCGGCTGTAGGTCATCTAGGTGGAGAAAGGGGGCCTTTATGTGCCGGATTCGGGAGACAGATAATTCTGAGCTGCTGGCATCACTGCCACGCACGAAGCGCTCTGAGCGGATTCTAGTAAAAACGCGCCCGTTACCTGGCAACTAAGTCAACACTTGGACTGGTAAAATGTCCAGCCGTGTCCAGCACAGTACAACGAATTATTTTATGACCCTGCCGGGGTGCGTTCTATAACATCATTTTTGCGTTCATTTCACTTCGCGTGCTTTAAAAAATTCTAAACTTCTCTAACTCGAATCTTCTATAACTCGAAGTTTTTTCCCGGTCCCATGAAGATTCGACTTATAGAAGTTTTACTGTAACTACTTTGGTTGAAATTTCCTAAAACTAAAGTGACCCATATACTTAGAACACCCTGTATACCCTGAGGACTCTCCAAGGTCAAGTGATCTGGTCGCTTTACATCATTTCCCATGGACGGATCAAGCTCATTTGCTCTCTGGACAGTTCAGGGTGCCCCCTTTCAGCAATTTCACCCATCCATACCCCTACAATCCCCTGGTTGTGGTCAAGGACCTTGGTATTAAGGTCCCCTTGCTGAATATAGACACAGTTGCATCAAGGTCTGAAACTATTGGATCCTTCTGCATTAGTTTAAAGCTGTCATTCCCAACCTTTGATCATCCCAACCCCATGTACAACCTTTCCTCGCCCTGCCCACGTAATCGCGTTTTTTTTCGACAAATTTTTTCATTACTCAACCAGGTACAGTACAATGCTTATGTAGATTTGAGATGACTTTCCTGCCAAAATTCGCCTTCTTTGCCTTGTTTTTCTTCTTCTTTGTTTCCCATATTTTTATTCCTTTTTTCTGAACTTCCCTGTGACCATTAAAAACATATTGGCAACCCAATTGTGGGTCGCAACCCTAGGGTTGGGAACTTAATACTACCTTTGCATTAGCTAGCTAAACAGCTAATATATCCTCCCTGTGATAAAGACATGGAACTGTTTCCATAACTGCACTTGAAAAGAAACAAAACTAAAACCTCCTCACCTCTGCAGATGAATAACTAAAATCTTTGGCATTTTCCAAATGTCAATCTTCTTAACAGCATTTCGCTCTGCTTTACATGCAGGGCAAGTATACCCAGTGATGGTCTCTTTCGCAAGGTATAGTTGAAGGCAATCCTTTAAAAAGCAAGAATTAATAGTGATGACAACTTGTACAATAATTTTTATGAATAACTCACTCACCTCAAGGGTGCATTGAGGTTTGGTTGGAATTGGTACAGATATAACAAAGGATGGCTCAAAAGTTACAGACTCTTTCCCACAGTACAGGCACTTCACAACCGATTTTTGAAGGCCATAAAAAAGATCTACGACAATGGAGTGGTTTCCATGCTTGAAATGACCCCACACGTCATAAGCAGCTTCCGCCAGACTCTTATTGTCGTTATTCTGCTCATGTCGTGGTACGGCAGATTTCACCTAAAAGAATAGGTTCATCAAAAGGTTTTTACTTCAGGTTAATATATACTGACCTTGTTTAAGTCATCATGTAGCCATGACATGAAGATAGTAAAAAATTCATGCGCATCTTGGTGCTCGTTGCTCATGAATGCTCGGTGGTATTTTCCAACAACACGCTGAGGAAATCAAATGGCAAAATAACCAACTCTGCCTCAAAATGAAAAGTTAAAAACCACATAAGAGCATCCATTAATTGACACAATATTAACTTTTTTAAATGGCAATTTTTCCAGGGTTGGATTTAGGAGTGGAAAGTGGGGGAAAATATATTCATATATATTCATGCCTTACTCCAAATTACAGCACACTTCAACACACACTGAAAAATATGGCAGGGCTCGGCAGACCTTACTAATTTAGTGCTACTTTTGACACCTACAGAATTCGCCTCCGCGGCAGAAGTGGCTGACACAAAGCTGCCACTACTGAGTTAGGAAAGGTGGCGGCGTAAAGGGGTACAGTGGCCGGCTGGCTGACTGAAAGCGAGATTCTCCGTGACAATTGGTTGATAATGGTGGGACCTCATGGCCACCCTTGTTTGGTGGTTCTTGCATGTTGTTTCTGAAGGTAGTGGACAGTATATTCTCGGCGTCACTTTTTTTTTTTTGCCTCTTCTGAATGTGAATTGTGAGGAGGCAAGTGAGTGGAGATATGAGGAGGTGGCTGCTAAAAGTGGTTATCTTAGATGAACTTATTACGAGAAAATGCCAATTTTTAAAAGTTTCGAGTTGTGTAGCTGATTTTTTTAATTAATTAATTTTTTTTTGGTTACCCCGTGATAGAGCTCGTGGCCCTCTTAGGGGGGCAGGGGAAGTTCCCAAGGGAGGGTGCTGTGCGACAGCCATTACTGACATTCTTTAACACCAGGCCTTTTCTCCTGGCCCCGAGCAGAGAAGGGAGTGCAATTCTGCTCCGGCATGTCGGGAGAAAAGCGGAAAAAGACCCGGCCAAGTAGAGGTGACGGGGACGGGATTTGACCCCCGGCCTCTCGCTTGGCTGGCCAGCGGCGTAACCGCTAGACCACCATGCCGCCCTGAAATTTGTCATGGTGATTCTGCCATTGTCGAGAGCTTAGGTATAGTACTATCACAACGGAAATGGTCTGGACTAGGACACTTGAGTACTGGTACCTGTCATAATTGGTGGAATTCAACAAAATCAAGCTTCTTTACCTAACGACCTATAGTGCACGATGAAAATTTGGATAGCCGTTTTTTATCTCTCTCTCTGAAGATAACTGACCTTGACGGAAACAGGTATCTTTTCCGTTGAAAAGAGTAGGTATACACTGAACGATCACTGGATTAGGAACACCTGGCGTGTGACATCTTATGAGGGATGACGCATTACCATGTGGTGGCCAGGTCACGAAATGTTTCCAGAAACACGTGTTGGCCTCTCCTGTACACAGCAGAAGGCAGTTTTTGCCAGTTGTGGGTAAACTGAACAACTTGAGAGACTTTGACTGCTGATAGAGAATTGCCGCCAGGAGGTGTGGTCTCAGTATTTTGGAAAGAGCTGCACTTGTTGGCTGTTCCTGTACCATGATGTCAAGTGTGTACTGAGAGTGGTTGAACCATGAAAAAACATCCAACAAAAGCTCACATAGCAGCCAGTCACATGTGGTTGAACCCAGAGGTGAGTGTCAAGTGTCACGACTGGTATCTCAGCAACGACGTACAACAATGGAACATCTGATACACCCATGGATACTCCAATACATCAGTGGGCAAGTACCACAAATTTTGACAATGATTGTGCAACTTTCCTTGCTTCGACTGGGGTTCCATAGCCGTAGACCACAACGGGTGCCCATGACGACCCCAAGTCATCGCAAACAACTCCTCACATGGGCCAAGAAAAGGCGTCAGTGAACCTGGGGCACTTGGAAGAAGGTTGTCTGGAGTGACGAGTCCCATTTCCTGCTGCACCATGAGGATGGCATGGTCCACATTCCGCGTAAACAGCATGAACCTGCATTGCCTGATTGCACCATTGGGGTTCAACAGGCCCCTCGTGGTGGTGTTATGGTCTTGTGAGCGTTCTCTTGGCATGTACTAGGACCACAGGACATCACAGCACAATCTTTGAATGGTGACCACTACAGGGACCTGTTGGCTGACCTTCTGCACCCATATCTTCAGTAGGTCTTTCCTGACCCCATTGCCATGTTTCAACAGGATAAAGCACCTTGTCTTTGATCACTATGGAGCCGTGCAGACGGGCCCTGGCCAACTTCCAGGAAGTTGGCCCGTGGCCTGGCCGTGGCGTTGCTAGGGGGCCGCTAGGTGTGAACCGTCGCGGCTAAGCTTGGCCCGTCTGCACGGTCACTACCAAATGGTTGGAGGAACACGACAATGAATTCCTCACAGTCTTGGCCCCCAAACTCATGAGAATTTAACACCACGGAACATGTTTGGAAAATGCTTGGTACAGGCTGTGAGATCCCCTCCCACTCCTCCCCAAATGTGTCCAAACTGACGGAGATGCTGCAGGGACCATGGCTCAAGATGGTCATGGAAGATGTGTGCCACCATGTGGAATCTGTTCCCCGACATCTAGAGGCCATGATTGCCCAAAAAAGTGGACCAACCCGTATTTAGATAGGTGTTCCTAATCCAGTGATCGTTCAGTGTAGAACTGAAATTTGAATTTCCATCTGGACTGATGATGCATTGGCCGAAGATAGCCAACTTTGGAAATCAAGTTTGACGAAGACAGCCAGCTTTAACTAATTGAGTAATTTCCCAGATCTCTGCCTCTTGTTATGGCCCCGCAAAAATCATTTCGAACCTTCTATGGCTCATTAAGTGCTCCTTTACATGAAAATCGTAATGGCAGAGGTGGCTCAAAAACTGCAAAAAATGAAAATAGCGGCTTTTGGCAGCCACCTCCTCATATGCCGAGGACCAGGTTTTCCTGGCGATGCGACGGGACTCTGTACAAGGTTAACTGGCTGAGCTGAGTTTAGCGATGGACTCTGGGACAAATCACAAGTTTTTGTTCATTTCCCTACGGCACACCGTAACAAATTAAGTGTCTGGCATCCACGTTTCACATTCCGCCGTACAGGCACCCCGGTTTTTTCCCCACATATATCAATGTCACTAAGACCCACGCGAAAATCGGCTCCCATTCCCACTCCACGTCTCTTCCTGCGTTCTGCCATGTTGGATTTGCCTCCAGCACCTCTACAGGCCACTGCGGAGGCGAATAATATAGGTGAAAGTTAGAACAGTTGTCCACAAGACCTGCGACCTCTTACATTGGTCAACCTCTCATCCATTTAAGTCTCTTTAGATTTTGTCCTCCTTTGAACAGGGGCTTTTCCACGCCTGCAAGAGTATGAATGCAATATGCAATGTGGCATCATAAAACTGTCATTAGTATAATGTTTTCCTGGCCTTGATTCTGACACCGTGTTCTTGTAATCCTACTATCTGAGGCTGCATTGCAGTGACAATGGTTAAAGGGACACTCCACTCAAAATACAAGTTGGCCTCTAAAAATCAGGCAAAAAATCCGGATTCCGAGAATGCAATCCGTTTTTCTCTGAGGCGAATGGTAATCCGCGAAAAATCTCAAAGTAGGCCATCTGCAAACCCCCTGCCCCTCCAGTCTCGGCGACACCACCCCCAGCCACAGACCCGCTGCCCCTCCAGTCTCGGCGACACCCCCGGTGCCCCTCCAGTCTCGGCGACACCTCCCCCCGGCCACCTGGCGGCTGCCTGAGGAAGTTGGATACCCGAATCTCTATCCACCTCGGTCACCAGCAGCGCGAGTTTGAAATGCAGTTCGGGGTCGGATATTAGTGGCTGCTGCCAGTGCATATGTTGTCACCGAGGTGTTACTAAACTTACTTTCCGGACCTCGCCTTTGCTTGGGCCCTAATTGTTTACCGGTGGCCTACATCTGTTGCTCCCGCATACACCAATTTAGTCGCAATAGTGCTTCATATTGGAATTAAGTCATTGAAACAGAGCCATTAGCAAAATGTTCGGCCCAAACACATCTTAGCTGCTATTCTCAAACTGATGTGCACTAGGGAAAAGAGGTGCATCAGGAGATATGTCAAACATGGTCATTGGGCTCGATGGCTGAGGAAACATTACCTGTGCATCAGTATTGGACACATCAACAGCGGATGTTCCGGTGCTGGTTTCCATGTCTGATGTGCACTGGGGGTGCAATAAAATATACGCACATTGACGCTGTGCCACATTATTCCTACCTTCTGTGTTGGAACAGCATTAGGCTTTAGTTTCCGCCTCTTCTGTTCCGGTCTGTAGGGAAATAGCGACTGCCTGTGAAAGTGATCCATGCACACCTGATGACTTGACATGGGTGTATACGTTGGTGGCAAATTCAAGGCTTCTCGCGATTGCCGCATCAAATCCTGACGTTCGCAAGGAAATACGAAATACGTCACTCGCTCCAACCGTTTCCTATGGCGCTTACAAATAAACTACACAGAACGGGACACCACCCTTGCCTTTCTTGCCCATGATGCTACTTGCTTCCAAGCCCGCCTCGATATGGCGGACTGGAAGGCCAGAAATGATAAACCCCCCTGCCGAAGTGCTAAACATACACATGTGTCGCCTTAGTCGTTCCCTCTGGGCGTTGAGTCATGGGGATCTGATGCGGGAGCAACTGATCTAGTCAACCCGTAAACAATTAGGGACCAAGCAAAGGCGAGGTCCGGAAAGTAAGTTTAGTAACACCTCGGTGACAACATATGCATTGGCAGCAGCCAGTAATATCCGACCCCGAACTGCATTTATTTATTTATTTTATTTACCCCATTATAGGGCAAGGCCCTCTTAGGGGGACACAGCTCCGAATTATACAAAACATAAGCCACTGAAGAAAGGTCAATATCAACTGCATTTCAAACTCGCGCTGCTGGTGTCGGGTATCCAACTTCCTCAGGCAGCCGCGAGGTGGCGAGTACCCAACTTCGCCCGGTGGCCGCGGGTGAGGTGGGCGTCTCCACGATCGATCAGAAGTCGAATTTATTCCGACTTTCGTATCTTCCCCTGTCATTACCATTCGCCTCAGAGATAAACGGATCGCATTCTCGGAATCAGGATTTTTTGCCTGATTTTTAGAGGCCAACTTGTATTTTGAGTGGAGTGTCCCTTTAAGAAATGGCGGCCAAACATTTTGAAGTGTGCAGGTGGGGCTGAAATTCTCAGTTGTCACAAAAGCATGAAATTAAACATTCCACCCATTTGCTCAAATAAACATGTATTTTGACAAGGAGACAGAATGTTTTCAGAAGCCCAAGAGGTACTTTTCAAACTGGTCTAATTTTGAACAGAGCATGTTTGCTGTGGAGTAGGTAAAGGATTGCTCTAGATAACCAATGCATGGGAGTTACTGACCACCCTGCAGGTCATGTCCTCATTTAAGTCTCATTTTAGGATAAACTATTGTTTATCCGCACCTTAACAACGCAGTCAGGGTTGGGCGGGCGGGGGGGCCTCCCAACGGTTGGCAATGTTGCGTCGCAAACAATCGGGTGCCTTGATACTGCTGCTAGCCAAATTCGAATGCCTTCACGGTTGCTTGACGAAGTGTCGTTCTTTGGGTTAACGGACTGCAGCAACCATCATGGATTTCATATTTCCCACCTCCTTCATTAATAGCACTCGTCTGATCGGTTCGCTTGGCAGGGGTAACAAGAAGCCCTTTGTTGTGCTCTCCCGACAACCGATTGTTTGCAACCCGTAGCCAACATGCTTGGAGCCCACCATGCCTTCCCAACCCCGCCACGTCGCTAAGTGCGGATAAACAATAGACTTTCCTCATCTTGTTTTGCCATTACTTTAAAACTTAATTGATACAATTGGTGGAAATGTAACTAACCCTTAGATCCCAAAGTACTATTGAACGACACCCTCCTTTCCAAATCTCTCGAATGGCAGCAGCCAACTCTTCTGCTATTTCTCCACTCGTTGTGTGGCTGGGATTTACATCCTCCCTGCAATTAAAATTAAAACTGTAGAACAAAACACAACATATGTGTGCACACACCAGCCCTATGACACTCCTCGAATATGGTAGTGTAATATCTGTGTTCCATGGTTCGCTAAGCTGCCATCTTGTTCAAGGTGCAACTCCTGTGGTAGGTAGCGAGTAGTTTGCTGCAATTGGCTCGATCTTTCTTTGCTTCCGCAGACTTACCACTTGAGCGCACCTTGAAAAAAAAATGGCGGATAGCGAACACTGTAGTGCTGCCAGCGCCAAAATCCGGGCCTGGCGGAGACACACGAATTAAACTACCATATCCATACAGCTAGCAGGGAAATTGACAGGGGGCTGGCACACACACAGACCCACTCTTACAAGGAATAGCCATAAATTCTGAAAACATGTGTTGGGTAACATCTAACATGCCATAATAAGAGCTGATCAGTCATGACATTATCACACAGTGCTACCAGCATAATTATGGTAGAATGGTTTCAATATCACACTGTACTATATAGTTCAAAAAGATGGAGACGAATTTGCATTGAAACCAAATGTAAAAAATCTTCATCATCAGCAAAAAGGTTGGAGGGAGGGGGAGATGGGAAAAGAGGTGGATAAAAGATGAGCACCCAGCCACATCAGGAGTTGACAGACAGATTTAGAGCACAAGGAGGTCCAAAAAAACAATGTGTGGAGCAAGGTACAGTACTGGCCAATAATCGAGGCAACGACTAGCGACATTTTCCCGAAGCGGCAGAAGCAGGAATCGAAGATAAGCATGCTACAAGCCGGGCGAGCAAGATTCCTTCTTCTGCCGCTTCGGGAAAATGTCGCTAGTCGTTGCCTCGATTATTGGCCAGTACTGTACAGTGGTACCTGGAATTACACGGGTTCATTCATAAGTCATGGTGCATATTTTTAAATTCAAAAACGGTAACACATATAGTGATGACCTTTGCTGAGTTTTGAAGCTTCGGCGATTACAATTTGATGTGGCATATAGATGCCGCCCATATCGCGAAGGAGGCAGGGAAACAAAAGGGGATCGTGACCCCCCCACTGCACCATCGCCCTAAGAAGGCTCGAGGCTGATGCGCTTGGAGCTGTTGGAAGCTGCATGCTGGACACTCAGAGATGGACAACACTGGAGCTTGCTTTTGAGTGTGGGACAAGTCAGAGCACTATCCTTACAAGGGGAGGTCACAGGGTGATAATGACGGATCTTGAAGAAATTTAACATGCTAATACAGGACAATATATGATACCCAAAAATGAGGCCCATATTTGCAAAAGTTATGACATCTTAAAGTTCCAAAAAAACCCATTTTCATTGAGTTCATAATGGGATTACATTAGCGACCACATATAAGACCACATTGACGTGTGTAATCAGTTTCTACACTTTGTCTCATCGGAAAATAGTCCTACATAACGGCTCTGTATCTCTTACGGTTTAGGCCTTGATACCTGTCCACAGACGGACGGACGGACAGAGCCGTTCTGTAGGACTTTTTTCCGATGAGAAAAAGTCTAGAAACTGATTACACACTTCAATGCCATTATATGTGGTCGCTAATGAAATCCCATTATGAATGAAAATGTATTATTTTTGGAACTTCAAGACGTCATAACTTTTGCAAATATGGGTCTCCACGTGAAATATTTCATTTTTGGGTATCATATATTGTCCTGTATTAGCATGTTCAATTTCATCAAGATCCGTCATAATCACCCCGTGACCTTCCCTTGTTAGCACTCTGAAAGACTGACAGGGCTTAGGAAGTTGGCATCCCCACTGGTTCCTCACCATCTCGTTGAAGTGCAAAGAGCCATCATTTTGCCTTCACTTGGAACTCGATTGCAATGGTTTTTTGAAACAGTTGTGGCAATGGATGACACATGGCTTCGGTCATAATGCTCTGACTTGTCCCACACTCGAAACAAGCTCCTGTGTTGTCCATCTCTGAGTGTCCAGCATGCACCGTCCAACAGCTCCAAGCGCGCCGGGCTCGGGCCTTTGTAGGGCGATGGTGCGGTGGGGGGGTCATGATCCCCTTTTGTCTCCCTCCCTCCCTCGCGATATGGGTGACATCTATATGCTAGATCAAATTGTAATCGCTGGAGCTTCAAAACTCAGCAAAGGTCATCTCTGTATGTGTTACCGTTTTTGTATTAAAAAATACACCCAATGACTTATGAATCAACCCACGTACATTAGAAAGTAAAGAAAAATTTGATCCAAAACCAGCAACTAGAAGGAATGCTAAAGTGATGCACAGTGAATGGAAAGATAAGGGCCATTATTTCAGTCTAAAAGTTTTGCAAATGAATGGACACACTCCATGGATCAATCTTCATGAATATTCCTTGCAAGAAATATACTGTACAAAGAAAGACAAACCTGTATTGTCCCGAGATAAAGTATTGAGCCATAACTGCAGTGTTGCTGATGCACTGGACGATAGTATTCATGTAGCAGTTATTTTGTAGATTTTTCAACCCAGTCATTCCATAAGCCTGAAGAAACAATAGCCATGAAATTCATAATATACACAGGCTTCAGGTGGTAACTTACCACATTGCCCCACACAGGGTTAAAGTTTCTCACACGTGCATTGTTCACCTCACCAGCTGGGAATCTATTCAGTGGCTTAATGTTGCGGTCAAACTGGGGTATTTGGGACTTGGGGCTCATTGGTTCTGCCTCTACCATCTGTGCAAAATAATATTAGTGTCAGCGCTTCAGTGCCATTGCAGCAGGGAATGTGGAGGCAGGTGGAAAAGAGATGATGGAATCAGCCTTCTAGTTTCACATAATACACTGTACTCCTGATTATTATCTCCGTGCATCGGCAAAAAATAAAATTTAAAATGTAAGTCCGAAAAAATGTGTCAAATTTTTGTCCCACTGCACTGGCAGTTACTGCTAACTTAGCAGTACCAGAGTTGGCACTCTGTTCAGCACAAATTGGAGCTGTCATAATCTACATTTAAAACTCCTTTTACAGTGCATGCTTCATCATGCCAGGAAAAGAAAGGCTCACTGAATTATCAGATTTTAACACACCTGGGCGATGTTGGGCGAGGAGTGGAAACGTTTCAGATTCCCATTTACCAAATTTTCTCCTTGCTCTTCCTTGGGTTTCAGCAAGTTGCCTGTAAGAAAATCACATTGTAGTAGCCCAAGTCTGATCCCTTTCATTCTCACATGTGCATTATAATACACACACAGAAAAAATTTAGATATCCATGGTCCAATTAGCTTTCTCAATGGTTTCATCATGCATGGAAAGATCTGGGCCCATACTCACTTTGTACAAGTTCCTGGGTACCTTGTACTATCAGTCCACCAAGAATTGTCGCACGAACTACAGTCTACGAGCACTTCTCCATTGACTTCTCCCCCCGGAAGTGCTCGTAACTGTAGTTTGTGCGCTGCCGCTGCGACAATTCTTGGTGGACTGATAGTACAACCCCATGATACAGCAACTTTCAAATATTTTGGTATTTCCTATTTTTAAATTTGTTTTTCAATAAGTTGACCTATTTTTCCAACAGAAGAAATCATGGCTTTAAGGGGGCGCATTAGTAAAAATACGGTAGGCGCATTTTTGAGGGAATTTTATTTTTTGTGGCGAAACGTCCGTTAATCGGAAAAATCACGACGAAGGTGCCCTGCGCAAAGGTTTGGCCTTTACTATGGTATCATACTCGATATGATTGCATTAAAATTGTGGACATATGGGCACAGAAGCGTTCCCGACTTTGTCGCGTTTCCTGGCGCCATGTTATTCAAATGGGCTTCTCGGGAACGCCATTTTCCTTTCACTTCAACTCGATGAAAAGGTCACTTCTGGGCTGAAAATTGTAAAATGACGACAAAGGTGCCCTCCGCCAGATCATGTCCTATTTTTTGGTGTAAATTTTGTGTCGATTGCTCCATTTTTGCGGCCGTACGGCCACAGAAGGGTCGACATGCGGAATCCCCATATGCTGCCCATGCATACGCGAGTTTGTTTACGTGGTCGCCAAGGGCTCGCATTGTTACCGATTGTTACCATATTTTTTTGCTAATGCGCCCCCCGGTTCCACCTACCTCACTATCATTTTGTCTGTTAATCCATTCAATGGCTACTTCCCCCATAGTGGGTCAAGTCCTCACTTGGATAAATTGTTCTCCACCAACTTTCTTAAAACATTTAATCAGTCAATCGCAGAATTTTCCCAAGATGGGGTAACTGTGATGACCACGTATGTACAAGTGGCCATCTCACGTTTCCAATACAATACTGTCGAAAATAAGTTTGCCTGCATTACTGGATCAGCTGTGTCACATTGCAGCCCTGTTGGCAACAGAAGGGCGATATCTGTTGGCACTGATCCTGTGGTCAGCTGGAATCCCCCTTTGCCCATGTCTCGGCCCACTACGACAACAACAAAACACCTTCACGCCATTTCCCTATAACAGGTTACCAAGGTTTTATCCTACATGTATGTACATATTCTGAAAGGCCAGGACCTCTACTTTCAGGAAGTGAAAACCAGAACATCCTATCTGGAATATATATCAAACAGGAGCGTTTTTCCCGAACCGTTGCAAATGCTCGGTTTTGCTCGCCGCGGTGAAGAAAAATGAGTATAAATCCAACATGATGGCAGATAAAAAATTAACAAAAATAGTTTTGAGCAAGTCAATATCAAGGCTACCTGTGGTGAAAATATCAAAAATTAACGAGAGGGTCGAGCAACCACCCTGGCCCATTTCGCATGGAATGACTCCAGTGTCAAATTATAAACTTTTAATGCAAATTTGCAGAAGACTTGAGAGGGCACCAAGTCCCCAAGTTACATAAGTTAGTTTGAGTTGACATGTGAACAAAATAAGTTAGGATAGGACTGAAGAAGTGCTTCTGAGACATCCTAACTTATTTTGTTCACATGTCAACTCAAACTTTTACTATTTGGAGTGGATTTTTTAGGTTTAAACGTGCACGCTTAGCACACATTTAAACCTGAAAAATCCACTCCTCCCTCCTGGACAAACCTAGCCGCTAGCCCCCACTTTTCAAGAGTCTTGAGTCCTGATGCCATTTTTTCTTCCACATCCCTTGACAGCACACACCCATGCCCACCTCTGGATCCCTTCTTTCCTCGCCTTCCTGATATGTGGTCATACAATGTCCCCTTCGGAATTCCGTACTTCTTGGAAGCCCGGAATGCGATCAACACACCTCGATCAACCTCATCACATGCCGCTGCCAACTTTTCCTTGGTAGATGTTCCTTTACTGGTTTTTCGCTTGTTTGTTCTAACCATGGTGCAAGTCGATCACAGCACCCTACAAATATATTCATTACTATTTCAGTGAAGCCTATATCCTCCTGAGACCTGAGAAGAATTTTTTAACGCAATGTCAGTTCCTATTGCATTTTCTGAACATGTTCCCAATAAGAAACGAGAATTTTTTTTTAGTTTTAAAATATCGACAAAAATGGCGACAAACAACCAATGAGAATATTAGGACCCAATTGGTGCTACAAAAGCAGAACGGATGAAAGCTGAAAATTGAAATACCACTTAATGGATCACTCTCTTAGTGCTCTATCCTCCAAACAATGTTTTTTAAATTCATTTGTGGAATTAGTGGTAGCAATTCCTCTCAGAAGACAATTAAAGATAAATGAAATTATTTTTGAACGCCACCACTCCAGGCATGGGGCTTGCTCCTTCCCTTCTTACCAGCTAAAGTGGTACCTTGCTATTCTCGATTTCAAAACTGAACTGCATAGTGCAAAGCGCACTTCCTTATGGGTGTATAGGTACAGGCATGTAAAGAAAAGTCACACCCATTCAGCTAAAAATGCCATTTTTCGGATGTCCATTTCAATGTGCATTTGGTCTCAGGA